>JAWWUD010000135.1:0-285701 GCA_033964015.1 Scolanthus callimorphus | reverse complement strand
ACGTGGGAAAATGAGAGATAGATTACCGATGACGTCATTAGCGCATGCGCAAAAGTTAGTCGCTACGAAACGCGCTTTTTGGGGTATTTAAAAACCACTTAACAAGGACCCTCATCAAGCAAAGCCAAGGTATCTCGTGAAGGGTTTCGAATGCAGGGGGTATTTAATCAAATTTCGATGCCTGTTTATTACTGGGCTTCCGCAGGAAGAGCCGCCAGTTATAAATTCGGCTCTGTTTTTACTCAGACTTCCTGTGCGAGTCACAAAAAGCATAGAAAGATATGTGTTATATACAACAATATTCCCCGAAAAGCTATTCCATATATCTCCTAACATTTTCATTAGAAAAGCAGATATAGTGACTGTGTTTGGGCTTGTAGTTGTTTATAAAAAAGGGAAATACTCTGGGACGTCTTGTAGATTATATGATGCAAGAGCGAACTTTTGTTGTATTTGTTTATATCTGTTACGTGACACTTTTAAGGAAAAACTTGCTTAGTGGTATTTTGGAAATTTGATTGATAACTGTTGGATATGACATATAGACAAAATACTTCAAATGAGCTGCAATCAGGGTACTGCCCATGATATCGCAAATTCAGTGAGAATTTGATCTTTTCTTGAGCTTTGGAATTGGCCAGATCAAATTGCAGGATCTATAAATAGCTGATAGCTGATATGCCATTTTTGCGTCCGTGATTGGCTGATCTAACTTGAAGATTTTTGACTTTGGAATCCTATGTTGTGTTTCTTTTCCTCCTATAATCCATTATTGTATCTCAACACCATAAGTTGAGAACTAACGAATTATGACCATCGGCCCAAATAAGGTCGGATTTTTAATCTTTGAATCTGTAAATTTCAATTTCTTACTACTTTGGGCTGATCTGAGAGAGTGTGTTTTCAAACAGAAATTACTTCTGGATCTCAGACATTTTATAGTTGTAAAACTATTACAACACACAACAAATAAATATATATATTATGAATGACATGAAATGAAATATATATTTTTAGCTTTGCAGGGGGGAGGCAATATTTTAATTATTCATAAATGTCTGTATATTTTACTTTTTGTACTTTTTGCTGTGCTCTGGTTTGCTGGGGTTGGTGACCCGAACACTATAGGAATTTTAATAGTTTGGATTGGACGACAATGAATACGTAATTAACTGCTGAGTCACACCCTGCAGAGTCCCTAATTCAGACTGCATAATTAGACCTTGTATATTAGGCTGAGTGTGTAATTATAATTGCATCTGCAGAGCCCTAAACCCCTAAACTGCCATACACAGGTGGTCTCTCACCCGTACTTGCTATTGAATCAGCATGGCGAGCCTGCAGATACAGTGTTTATTATGGGGTAGTCATCAATGCCCTTATACCTGCCAGGCAGTCAAGGCCTGCGTAGTATTCTATCTACCTGTAAGCTAGTTCAGGGCCAGACAGTTGCCATTCTAATCTGTCATGCCAGCTGGTCAAGGGCCTGGTGGTTTTTCAATCTAAACTGTAAGGCCCAGAGGTCCAGGGCCTGTGCTGTTTTCAATCTATCCTGTAAATCCCGGCGGTCAAGAGCCTGTGAGGTTTCAATCTAACCTATAAAGCCAGCAGGTGAAGGACCAATGCGGTATTCACTCTAACCTGTAAGCCAGGCAGTCAAGAGCCTGTGCGGTATTCAATCTAACCTGTCAAGCCAGGCGGTCCAGGGCCTGTGTGGTATTCAATCTAATCTATAAAGCCAGGCGGTCAAGGGACTGTGTGTGGTATTCAATCTAACCTGTAAGCCAGGCAGTCAAGGGCCTGTGCGGTATTGAATCTAACCTGTAAGCCAGGCGGTCCGGAGCCTGTGTGGTATTGAATCTAATCTATAACGCCAGGCGATCAAGAGCCTGTGTGGTATTGAATCTAATCTATAAAGCCAGGTGGTCAAGAGCCTGTGTGGTATTGAATCTAATCTATAAAGCAAGGCGGTCAAGGGCCTGTGCGGTATTGAATCTAACCTGTAAGCCAGGCGGTCAGGAGCCTGTGTGGTATTGAATCTAATCTATAAAGCCAGGCGATCAAGAGCCTGTGTGGTATTGAATATAATCTATAAAGCCAGGCGGTCAAGGGCCTGTGCGGTATTCAATCTAACCTGTAAGCCAGGCGGTCAAGAGCCTGCTGTATTCAATCTAGCCTGTTCTAACCTGTCAGCCAGGGGCCGGTTCCTGGAATGTCAGATAAGAGTTATCAGTCGATAAACGCTTATCCAACGGATAAATCCGAAACAAATCCTACACAACAGATAACTTTTATCCATGGAAAACTTTATCCAACCTTTCAGGAACTGTGCCTAGACAGTCAATGGCCTGTGTGGTACCCAATCTAACCTGTAAGCCAGGCGGTCAAGGGCCTGTGTGGTATTCAATCTAACCTGTAAGCCAGGCGGTCAAGGGCCTGTGCGGTATCCGATCTAATCTATCTACTTTATCCAACCTTTCAGGAACTGTGCCTAGACAGTCAATGGCCTGTGTGGTACCCAATCTAACCTGTAAGCCAGGCGGTCAAGGGCCTGTGTGGTATTCAATCTAACCTGTAAGCCAGGCGGTCAAGGGCCTGTGCGGTATCCGATCTAATCTATAAAGCCAGGCGGTCAAGGGCCTGTGCGGTATTGAATCTAACCTGTAAGCCAGGCGGTCAAGGGCCTGTGTGGTATTCAATCTAACCTGTAAGCCAGGCGGTCAAGGGCCTGTGCGGTATTCAATGTAACCTGTAAGCCAGGCGGTCAAGGGCCTGTGTGGTATTCAATCTAACCTGTAAGCCAGGCGGTCAAGGGCCTGTGCCGTATTGAATCTAACCTGTAAGCCAGGCGGTCAAGAGCCTGTGCGGTATTAAATCTAACCTGTAAGACAGGCGGTCAAGGGCCTGTGTGGTATTCAATGTAACCTGTAAGCCAGGCGGTCAAGGGCCTGTGTGGTATTCAATCTAACCTGTAAGCCAGGCGGTCAAGGGTCTGTGTGGTATTCAATCTAATTTATTTTATTTTTATTTTAGAGACTCTACACGTGACTGGAAGGAATAAATAAATAAATAATGTCACGTGAAGGGGGCGAGTAAACGGACACGGAGGTCCCGACGAGACCGCCCCCAACACACTTAACGGGTTACAATGACAATACAAAAATTATAAAATGTAAATATATATATATATATATTATGCATAGACTGGTCTAGCAGCAGTTAATGTTCAATGATCTGCAGTAGGGGCAGACAGTTTTCCAGGTGCGGATTCTATCCGTATCAAAATGAGTGTACAGTTTATTAAAATAGAAGGATTTCAAATCTTGTTTGAAAACAGTAGAGGAGCTAGATTTACGGATGTCGACAGGCAGATTATTCCAGATTAAGACAATTCTATTGAAAAAGGAGTCCCGAAAAAGTGAAGTTCTAAAACGTCTGGGGCGGAGATCTAAATTACTTGCAGCGCTTCTTGTGCGGCCTGTGTTAATGGAGACGAAGTTGTTAATAGGAAATTGATTTCTCCCTGAGGGCTTTGAACAGGAAACATAGGTCTTTTACTTCTAACCAGTAAGAGATGGGCAGCAGCTTAAGAATAGTGAGGCGCTGGTTGTAACGAGGTCTGAGTTCTGGCCTGGGGTCGCATGCAAGAATAAAGCGCGTGGCGCGACGCTGGACACCTTCCAGTAACTTAATGTCGGTGGTACGGGACTGAGGGGCCCAGACCTCGCTAGCGTAGCCCATATGGGAGCGCACAAAAGTTAAATATAAAAGTCTCTTTTGGCCAGTCCCTAGAGGCAAGCAGTGACGGCGCAGAAAGCCAAGCATCCGGTTTGCTTTGGCAACCACGGTACAAATATGGTCACCCAAGTGAGGGTGCTATTAACAGTGACCCCGAGGTCTTTTTGTGAAGATGCAACCGTCAAGGCATGCCCACTGATCTTATAGGGATTGGTCACAAGAGAAGGCGCGCAGCTAGACCGTTTCCTGGATACTCTAATAACTTCGCATTTCTTAGTATTGAAGGATAGCCCCAGACGTCAGTCCATTTATCTAAATTAACTAAGTCAGCTTGCAGACGCTGGTGGTCATCAGGGCCCCGAATGGCGCGGGAGCACTTGGCATCGTCAGCATATAATGCGATGCTAGTCCCAGAGCTAACCACGTCCGGCAGGTCGTTGATATATAGCAGGAACAGAACCGGACCTAGTAGGCTGCCTTGTGGGACTCCAGAGATGACTTTGGACCAGGAGGAATAGGCACCATCCACCAGGACTCGCTGCGACCTGGTCGACAGGTAGTCGGCGAACCAATCTACAAGGGTCCATCAATACCGTACAAGGAGAGCTTGTGTAGGAGCTTTTGATGCGGCACCGAGTCAAAAGCTTTAGAAAACTCTAAATAGATGACATCGGTTTCCATCCCAGCGTCCAGGCTAGCACCAAGCTCATCCAACACAGACAGAAGTTGAGTGACGCAAGATCTACCTTCCACAAAACCATGTTGCAAGGCGGATAACAAGTCCTAAGGCCGGGCAGGAGATGGTTCAAAACACACCGCTCGCACACCTTACTGACGATGGAAAGCAACGAGATCGGTCTGTAGTTAGAAACGGCGGATTTGACACCTTTCTTGAACACCGGGGGCGATGTTTGCGCACTTCCATTCAGGTGGTAGTGAACCAGTGCGGAGGGAAAGGTTGAACAAGGCGCACAGAGAAGGGGCAAGTTCTACTGCGCACTCTTTTAAGATGCGCGGGTGACTCCCATCTGGACCAGGGGCCTTACTAGGGTCCAAACCCTGTAGCACAGAGGTGACCTCCACCGTACTGACCGTTATGGAGGATTGCGTGCGTCACTTCACTGTCTACCCAGGGAGGCGTGATGAATTTGCGCGGCCTGCAAATAGGCACATGATTTTTAACGTGGCCAGTGAACCACCCTTTCCAGTTGTCCCAGGCTTTTCAACATCTTCGACCACAAGGAGATTATCAAAGGGGCGTTCAACTAGTGAAGATCTTAAACCCTCAAAGTCTGCCTTCTTGATGTTAAAAGTCGGCTCAGTATTGTTGTTTAAAGAGCGCGACGAAAAGTGCAAGTCAAAAGTCACGGCTCTATGATCAGAAGCAATGGCAACACCATGCAGTTGGTGACACAAAGGTTGCCGACGCCTTCGACAATAGTGGTCATAAGTAGGTCCAGGTAATTGTCCCCACGTGTCGGCTCATCGATCAACTGGAACAGGTTCCTATCCATTAGAGCTTGACAAAATGCAAACAAGGCTGAGTCAGTTGAAGCGCAAAAACCGGATCCTTCAATCCAAGAAATCGAGGGATCGATTGATGGCAGGTTATAATCTCCCAATAAAATGATCTTATCGTAATTAATTTTGCTAAGAAGATCGATGAAACTGTGAAGCCAGGAGACCCGTGAATCAGGGGGCCTGTAAAATACTGCAACAAGAACTTTTCCGCAGTTGTTTGTGTTCAGCTCGATTGCAGCGTATTCCAACTCGTTATCTGAATCAAGAAACACTGGGCAACAGCGAAGGCAGTTACGGGTAGGTGCTGAGTATTTCCCCGTGTTCACCTCGGTGACGATCGCAGCGATGTATATCGTAGCCCCAAGGAAGTATTTCTGAGTCAGAGATGTCACTGTCCAGCCAAGATTCAGTAATTGCAACAAGGTCAAAGTCATTAGCATAAACAGAGTCGCGAAACTCGTTAAGTTTCTTTAACCTTATGCTTTGAGTGTTCTGGTAAAAACATCGAAGAGATGTCGGGATGGAAGAAGGACCAGAGACAGATGACACACGGCTGTAGAGGCTGACGTCAGAGTTGCGTTCGTGAGTTCCAAGATGGAGGCCGGAATGACGAAGGCCCATAGAATCAGGTCCGGGTTGAGGTTTAACGTCGCCACAGCATAGAATGTCCCTCTGCAGATAAAGATGACCAGAAGGAAGCCAGGTGGCGATAGGCTTGCAAGAGATCAGGACATGGCGTTGATGTAGCGAAAGAGAGAAGCGTCGAAGGGTCAAGATGGCGTCGACCCGATACGAGGCGTTTCGAAAATGTTTCCACAAATCAAATTTATCTTTGAAAACATTGACCTCCAGATCCCTTAAAAGCGTATTACGGCTAAGAGAAGTCCTGATTGATGGATTTTGACAGGAAACGACGCTTGATAGGCCAACAAGTAGCCAAAGTGGCAGGAGCATAAAAACGCGTGCTCGCACCGCCGCCATGTTGCCCGCCATGTTGCCCGCCATGTTGCCCGTATTTTCTAACCTGTAAGACAGGCGGTCAAGGGCTTGTGCGGTATCCAATCTAATCTGTACATCCAGCAGTTCATAGCAGTTCAGCAGTTCATAGCTGACATTCTGTACGAGAGCTCGTGGCTAATGTCTTGCAGGGTGTTTTTGTTTGCACGGCTCATCTACAATTAGTTTCTGCCAGTTTGTTTGTTTTATTTGCAGTTCCTTACTGCGCTATGCCACACATGCGTTCAGCACAGCATGCCAGCAGAAAGTGAGCAGCACCAAAGGCAAATCCGGCAAACCTTCCAGGGATGTCTGCTGAGTCTGTGATCAGTTGGCCACCCGAGTGGCTGATGCAGTTACATCTCGTCTGGCCCAGCCTGTGAAAAACCGGCCAACTGCTGCACCCCACCGTGCGACAGTGGAGGATCTACGCAGTTTCCACCAGATAACACTTACGTTTTGGCTTTAGTCTATATCCACAGACTCTGGCTGCCCAGACCCGACTTGAGTTTTTGGAATGTTGCAAATGCTAGAAGGCTACGGGAAGCTAGGGTCCAGACGATCGCCTCCCGATAACGCTTCCCATCGTACACGGGATTTCGGTATGAAAGGAGCGAGCCCCCCCCATATATATATGACGTCAGTTGTCACTCAGCTGTCATAGGGTCAACATCTCTGTGGCGTGAAATTCAAATTGTGTTTTTGAAGAGATACATACATTAACTATTGCTTTCCAAACTGACCTTTTAGTTGCTGGAGAATAATTTTTATTACAACCGGTTTGGGTCAGATAAATATTTTCGTGCGGAGAGCAAGACTAATTAGTACGTAATTAATATTCATATTTTGAAACGCGAAATTCTAAATGTGACCACTGAAAATGTCTAAAAACAACACATAACCAATTATTCCGTATTCTACAAGGAGTTACCTTGCCATTGACTTCATACGAACGTTAGTTAAACTTGTTGGGGGCACTAATATAGGACTTTTCCTGGAGACGGAACATTCTCGACTTCATTCCGTCGTGTTATGAACTGATAATTGCGTGAAAGTGGGCGGTCCTACCCTTTTCTACCCGAGCCTCATGTTTAGCGTATCTAAGGTCTTCCCGGATCTTAGCGTCTTTCTTAGAGTGCGCTCCAAGGCGATACGTTCCTTTGCTTTTCATGCTTTCTCGAGATTGGCAATTATGTCTCTTGGACCTCCTGGAATGCTTGTCCTCCTTTTACTCACGAAATTAGTGGGTAACCATGGACGGTTGCATTGTCCACATCGCTATGAAGGCCACAGTTTCTGAATTGGTGCAGCCTCCAATGCAGCAGAGAAGTAGACTGACCGATGCTCACAATCAGATAAGATACCTCGACAAAAGACATTCTAATACGTTTTACAAATGCATACGCATAGCTTAAAGGCCAAGTTGGCATTGAGGAGTCGAAACGCAAGATGCAGCAGATCTTCCGGACTGTAGTTAGCATTGAGGAGTTGCAACGCAAGATGCAGCAGCTCTTCCGGACTGTAGTTAACATTTGAGCTGAATTGCAAGAGGCAGCAGCTCTTCAGGTCTATAGTTAACATACGAGCTGAATAGCAAGATGCAGCAGCTCTCAGGTCTATAGTTAACATACGAGCTGAATAGCAAGATGCAGCAGCTCTTCCGGACGATAGTGAACATACGAGTTGAATAGCAAGCTGCAGCAGCTCTTCAGGACTATCGTTCACATACACGCTTCTTCGGAATGCTCCTTGCCTCACCTAGCCGATTAGCAAGTGGCAGCGGCCAGGTGAAATCAGACGTTTTTACTGTCTAATTTATTAGCTATATACTGTTCATCAATATTAATGGAATCATGAACGATTCCTGATTCAATTCGGTTCAATTTTTTTTTCGTCCTAAGGGTTGTGTGGTTGTCGCGTTTCTTGGGTGGGGCTGCATCATATTTGCTTTATGATGCATTTGGCGTTTTGATTGCCCTCACCTTTACTGGGCACTGTAAAAACCACATCTTCGTATTTCGTATTTTCGATTTGGATCAGAAAATTCGAATAAAGCGGCTTTGGGCTATCGCCCTCAGCCATTTTAACTCCAACAATCGTCTTGTTTTATTCCTACCCAGTAAACGAGCAAGAACTGCGACAGCCCCATTTAGGTTATCTCTTACTAAAGGGAAGAGGAAAATATAAATGGAATATTTGCAAAGCGAATGTGATTTTTATATTTTCTCTTCCGCCTATCGCGATCTACTAGTTATTAATCTGTAGCCATTATACTCAAGCGATTGATTATGTAACAATCACGGTCACGTGGCGGCCGCTGGCTCCCCGAGGAGAGGACTTCAATTAACCCCCCTCTAGGGGACGGATTTTGCAATTAGTCATTCGTCGAGACCTTGAAGCGAGCACGCTGGTTTTTCCTTTGACCCTCCTCCTCCCCTAGCCTTCCACATGATGGTGATTGCGTTTTGATTGCCCTCACCTTTACTGGGCACTGTAAAAACCACATCTTCGTATTTCGTATTTTCGATTTGGATCAGAAAATTCGAATAAAGCGGCTTTGGGCTATCGCCCTCAGCCATTTTAACTCCAACAATCGTCTTGTTTTATTCCTGCCCAGTAAACGAGCAAGAACTGCGACAGCCCCATTTAGGTTATCTCTTACTAAAGGGAAGAGGAAAATATAAATGAAAATTAAGTCAAGGTAACTTTCGATTGAGCGTTAGCATGTCCACGGACCTACCGCATGTAACCTTTTGTACACTACAATGAAGAGGGTTGCGAGATTGTGATTGTGCAGCAGAATTTCACTAGATCTACAGGCTCGGAAGACTTCATTGTTTTATAAAAGTTTGGTTAAGGAATAGTACGAGCTTGGAGATCATCTATCTCTCTTGGTTTTGGTTTTTTATACATAGTTTGACAAACAGTGAAAATCTTTGTAGTGACGTAATCTTTCGAGCATGCGATGTAGAATTTGTAGCAACATGATGTCTTGGTCGTGCGCAGTCGTGATCAAACTATTTTTAAGGAAAACCTGTAACCATTTCTATAATTAATGTGAATGTGCTAGAACAGGAGACAACTCAGTCAAGTGAAAATCATAACGTTTTGCCTGATTGGCTAACCAAGACATTTCTACCCGTTCCTACTCAAAAGCTTCTTTAAATTGTCATAGAATTTCCTTTACCCCACTGGTTTTTGTCTGGTCTCAGCACATAAAAGGACGGTGAAAGAGTCCAGTTGTATTAGAAAGATATAGAGAGAGAGCTGAGTCAAAGTCTTCATTGCTGAAGGACTAATCCAAAATCCCGGTTAAAGAGCTCGATCTAACACATCCAAAGTAAATTTGATTCTACGGCAGCGTTTGCACACGCAGTTGAGAAACCTGTAGCTTTGTTTTTTCCTTTTTTCAACAAATTACAAACTAACACAATTACAAACTAACTTTCATTAATTACGCTGCATTTTATTTTAAAACTGAAATTATAAAACTTGACCTTGGGTCACTGTTTCGTCTTCTAAGCAGCCCGTCTTGTGTTTCGCTCACGCATTTGTTTTGACAATTCCCTCGCGACCTCTGACATGCTTTATCGACACATAAGTGAGCAGTTTCGCTACACTTTCATCTATTATACTGATCTGAGCAGCCTGTTTTATTTTGCTTACAAATAATCTTTTTCTTAAAGTACACGGCGCTACTAAAGAAAGGAGAGCACGCGTGCTTATAGCTGGAATTGCAACCATTGACAATAATATATACAAAATTAATAGAAACATGATATAATGTGAACATTCCACAACTAGCTTTAACTCCTGGTGAACAATTTATTAATAAATATTCAATTAACTAAAAGGAAGATCTTTTTTGTAGCATACAAGTTAAAACTTCTATCCAAAACATTCGTTGACCAAAAGTGCTACAAGAAATTTTCCCGGAATGCATGCATTTGACGTAATGTCGTGGCTCTGGGCTACGTCACATTGACGTTCTATATGGACGGACCATTAGAAAAACCCGGACGGGGTACAGAACAAATTGTTTGCAGGATTATTTTTTTCAGAGATAATTGAGTGCAGTTTTTTTTCCCGGAGTCCAAGGTTTGCAGGATTTTTTCAGCACAATGTTCTGTGTCATACAACAGTTGTAGGATATATTTTTTTTTTGGGGGGGGGGGGGGGGGGGGGGGTAGGGGAGGGGGGCAAAGACCACCTGTAGGATATTTTGGGGGGCAATCTTCCCTTGCATGATTTTGGGTAATTCTCAACCCCTCCGGGTTTTTCTAATGGTCCGTCCCTAAGCCACGAGTTGGCCTACGGCAAGCCTTTGATTAACCCCTCTTGCACTGACAGCACCTTGGCTTTCCAAGGTGTGTCAGCTTCATCACCTTCAATTAAAACCATGTCATCAACAGTGGGATAGAATGGAACCATCACATGGAAATCATCAGGTAGCCTTGGCCTTTGGAAGTCAATCACTATTAAACCTCCACGGTCAGGGTATAGGATGACCTTCCTTCGAATCTTCGAGACATCGACTATAACACTTTCTAGTGTTGGCTGGACGACATCATATCCTGTGTACTCATCTTTCACTGGGTCATCATTTGCATCCTCCAACGGTGTGAACTTCTGGACTACAACAAGCGACGGGGAGTGTCGTCAACGTATACACACAAAAAAATAATTATTTCACAAGTGTATATGCAGTTATCTTCTTCAAGCAGGATTGCTTCAGCTTTGCGGTATAGCATTCCTACCTTTTCCGCCAAATGGGATGGGTGAAAGCAACTTTTGAACTCATATGCAGGATCCTCGAGCACACTTACATTGCCATAAGGATGTGAAGCTCTGATTGACAGCACTTGCTCTCTTGTGAGTGAAATGCCATTTCTAGACATCCCACCGACCAAAACTCCCTCATTGGAAGAAGTTTCTTCTGCAAAAGATCTTGCTGCGGCCAAACTGTTTGCACACATCTGAAAGGAAAAAGAGTTGTATTCTTCAATATGCAAAATGAATGAAATAAAATACAGTACGTTCAGAGCTCCACAGCACGCCTTTTAACAGGAACACGAAAATACAACCACATTACACCCATACTTAAAAAGCTACAAGACCTTAGGCTTCATTGTGGACTGTAAAAAGCTTGTGCTTCCATAGTCCTTCGGATGAGACAATCAACCGAGGTCCCGTCTCCCTCCGCTTCCATATCCAATTCGAGGGGGACGTAAAAGAACCCTGGGATGCTGATACAGGTCTAACTAAAACACCTCACAGGTGCACGGGACGAAGAGCCACCTCGTGAATGTGCCCAATGTGCGTATCCGTTATTTTATTCTTATAATTTTTTTCTTCTTACATAATTGTACATAGTTTTAGATTTTTACGAGATTGTGAATAAAGAGTTATTGTTATTGTCATTGTTATTGTTTCGACACTGGCTGCCGGTAGTTGCCAGGATTCGTTTTCAAATTGTACTTTTAAGTTTAAAAATCCCTGAATGACATCACCCCAGAATACTGTTAAAAGACGTTTTAACCCCTTACGTTCCTAAAAGGCATTAAATGCGGCCAGTAAGGGACTTCTCTTGCTCACTTTTAACTTACAGTAGCAGGGCATTCTCCTACACCGCTCCAGGGCTATGGGATACCCTGACAACATCAGGGTATGCACAGAACTAAACTTTCGTCTTTTAAATCAAGGTAAAAACGCATCCTTTAAACGTTCTTATTGTTTGTCAAATTGAGACTTTGATAGCTGTCCACTGGACGGCAGTAAAATGGGGAAACAGCATACTGTACCTTGTCTTTGTCGATCTTGAAGGTTTGCAACAAGGTTTTGTTGTGTGCCACTGGAGTAGAATTTCCAAATGAGCATTCTGCACTCTTAAAATTTGAGGTGTGCCTCACATACCTCTTCACAGCTCTTTCATGTGCGAAACACCAATAGTTATCTGGGTGAGAGAAGCGCATGGCATCATCGGCAGTATGTTGTAAATTATGAGCTGTAACCACACAGGTTGTTATGCCTAAGTGCTCTTCTGACAATAGGAGGTAACGGAGGGCTAGATTCTTGAACACGGCGATATCACTAATTTCCTATGTTCTTTGTCGGCTGAATACCATCTCAGTCATCCTTACTATTAGCTGCCAGATTTGTGTGTCAGATTGGTTTAGCATATCTGGCAAAATAACTTCTGATGCAGGGAAGCAAAACTACACGTATTCCTCGGCTTTCCAATGTGACAGACGAGATGAAAAACCATTTGGCACTCTCCCATCTTGGAATTCTAAAGCAAAAAAATTAAAATGAGCTATAGTTAACGAGGCCTGTAGCGCCGAGGCTATTTTCCCTCTCGTAAACCATCGTTGCCTTTTAGAACGGTCGTTGCCATTTCTTTGAACGGTCGATGCCTTTTCAGAGAGGTCGTTGCCATTTCTGATACCTTGGGATAATTAGTAATTATCATTCATATAGCTTCGTTCTATAGATGCTAATGAAAGATAGTACAAATCCACTTCAAAAGCACCTCCAACCCATCGAATTCACTCGTAGCGCACTGGTTAGGGTTTGGGTTAGTAATCGGTTTACCGGTTAGGGTTAGGGTTCTAAAACAGATCAGAATTTATATACGATTTTTTTTCCTTTTACCTTTACTGAGACAACGAAACGTGATAGTGCCATCCAAAAGGCAACGATGGTTTACGAAAGGGAAAATTGCAGCGCCGAGTTTGACTATTTGACTCATAGAAAACCCATAGAAAAAATAGCAGGATTTTGGTTTTCACAACAGTTTTTTTTTACTGCAGACCGCTGCATTGCATGAATCGTGTTGCTATAAAGTTTTATCGCGCTGAGGAAAACCATTTGGGCACTAATGCATTTTAGTTCCCCGCCTGAATTCTTGGAGCCATAGTGTAGACTTTTGTAGCCAATAGATGGGTGTTTTATGTTGGCATTCTGTTATTTAAGGCCATTTACACTTGCAGCCCCTAAACCTGTCAACCCCAAAAGCTTCAAAATCGCCAGATTGTGTTTCAATTACAACACCTGCACAAGAAAAACACAAGAAATTTTCTTGGACGATCTACAGTAAATATATGGAAAGTTTCGATGTTTTCCCGGGAGACCAGGGGTACAAGTTGACAGAGTTGCCCTTTCTTTCTATGACAACCTATCAATGGCTGTGAATTGAATGCTAAACCATTATTAAAAACCTACCACACCCAAATCCTATTGTTTTCACTATTTAAAAGATGGTAGCGGCATTTGAATAATTTAGGGGAGTGTGGGGCTGAATGTAAGACCCGGTACAGGTCTTACATTCAAATGTAAGACCCGGTACAGGTCTTACATCCAAATGTAAACCTGTACCGGGTCTTACATTAAGCTACACGCTGCTCTAAATTAATCAAATCACAAATCAATCCTAGCACCAGAATTAAATTATTAGTCCCGCTCCCCAAAAATAAATTTTAATTTGTGCACTACTATTATTCTGTCTCAAAATTACACGAAAGTAAAACAATATCCATTGACTATCGTTAGGAAATTTAATGTAAACAATTAATCAATACAATGATCATGTTCAATCCCTCAGTTCAATTCTATTCAATACAAATTGTATTTCTTTCCTTTGCTTTTTCAAGAAAAAAGTCAAATTGAAACTCACGTACAAACATCGTCATTGCTTGTCATATTTCGCCGGCATGCAGTAATATCCAGGAAACAAATTGCCCAATCTAAATTGAAGAAAATGCAACATGTTAGGAATGTATACAAAGCTACTTTTAGAATAAAATAGAGCGAGAAACATTATACTATGATTAGCCGAATTCACACTAGAGACGAGTTTCTCGTCTTGAATGTTCTTTCCTGTTCTTCTGTGATCACGCGAAAAAAAACTTTTTTGAAGGAGAACGTCTGGCGATAATAAGCCGACTAGTTTCCGACTAGAATTCACATAAGACAGGAAATTTTTCTGACGAGAAACTCGTCTCAGACGGGAAACTCGTCTCTATAGTTTGAATTCGGCTATTCAATCATGTACACCAGTTTTCTTGACTATAGAAACTGAAATTAAGCAAAAATGTACTTCAATCTCAAACATTGCGTACATATTTACCTTTCTTTATCCATCCCATGGACGATGTTGAACGTTCATCCCAAATATCGCTGACCATCTGGTTTACAAAATGCGCAACTATTCCGCAGACATGTTTACACGGCATGCATTGAAGCAATCTGAAATTCAAATGTCCCACTGCCAAGCCACAGAAAAGGCGACTCGTTGTGTTGCTCTGCTATTGGATAGAATTTCTATAGAACAAGACACTTTTGTTAACATTTTGTTAACAAACCTTTTTCCGGCGTAACGTTATTAGGACTTTTTGTCCATTTCTGACATTTCTGACAATGGCACACAGAAAGCGATAAAACTGATAATGAGCTTTCCATAAAAACAATAGAATTTGGGTGTGGTAGGTATGTAAACAAGTTCAAAACTACGGAGTCGGTCTTGCATAGAAATTCAAAACCTCCCGCTACGCGGTCGGTTTTGAATTTCTATGCAAGACCTCCTCCTATGTTTTGAACCTATATTTAGTTACCTGCAGGCCAAGGAAAAAACTTGAGATGCTTCTCCATCTCCTCTGGGTCAACTGTGTCTTGAAAACATTCTAGTCTTGTTTTGATCAAATCCTGAAAACCCCCATAATTATCTCTTTTAGTTAACTCCTGTTGAATTCGCAAGTCAGAATTACAGCTAAGAGTTATTCCCGAATTATTGCCTAGTCATTGCTAGCCTCGTAGCTACGAGAGCCTTTTGCTGAGTCGTTCTGGTGCGCGAGTCACTTTACGTTCCTACGCCAGATTTTGTCTTACAACAAATTAATTGGTCAACTTATCAATCAAAGCTATAAGCTATCGCCAACTCGTGGGTAATGAAGAGTGAAGAGGGCAGGGGAAGGCGCTCATATGGAATGGGTGGGGTTGCTCATTTAAAAAAAACTGAAATTTCCCGTCAAAAATCCGGGGGTGGGGGGGGGACTCCAATATTTTTGGAGCGGGGGTGCTCGTCCTACCTTTTAGGGTTTAAAATTAGGCCTCTGGTGCCTTTTAGGGGTAAACTTTGAAAACTTTCAATTTTTTAAAGATAGGTACCAGTTAGGGGCCCGTTCTAGCAAATCACGCTTGTCTGAAGCCTGAATTCAGACGTATTTTCGCTCTCAAAAAAATAAGTCTTGTTGGTACCTTTTGGGGGTAAAATCGAAGTTCCCGACGACACCCATCCCCAAAAATATGGGATACCTACCCCTTCCCCCCGGGAAAAAAAATAACATTCTGTCTGTGGAGACGGACGGGTATAAGCCAGTTGCAATGTTTAAATTTTGAATCCAGCAGAGTTAAAAATTAATTACTGCTGAATATTAAAATCGGGCGTTTTCAATCCACAGTAAATGTATGAGCTAATTGGAGCTTCTGCCCCAAACTTTTGGCGCGATTTTGAAAGCTGGATTTTTCCTTGAAAGTGAAAAAAAACCGGCCTCAAAGTATTTCAATATTGTTCTCGAGAACATCATTTTTTTTTTATCTAAAGGATTTTAAAAAAGAAAAAGAAGAATGTGTTGACCTCAAGGTTGAACTCCACTCCGCGGACGTCCGGCACTAGAGATCGAAGAATGAGTCATAACCACTACTAACATTCCAAAAAATATTTTGTAACCTTCGGCGTGACAACAGTCTAGCAGTGGCGAGAGTGCGGCAGCTGGCAGATTCTCGGCACTTTAAAACACGAGTCTCGTAGTAAGAGTAATTTCAAGTCGCGAACTGAAACCGTTGACGGGATACGATTCATCGGCAAATACATCAGCATCACAACAACAATGTTCGATGAGTAAAAGTCGTGATTTTCAGCTTTATGGAAGATATATAAAGTCCAGTGAACAGTGAACTTGCGAGACAGTGGACTGAGTGAACCTGAAGTTTGCCGGCGAAGTTTGGGAGATTCGTATCTTCACGGTCATGAGCATTCACATCGGAGATTCGTATCTCACGGTCATGAGAGCATTCACATCGGTCGAATATTGTTCGAATTCGTACATAGTAAGAGTAATTTTAAGCCTTTCAAAACACAGCGAACTTGTGAGACAGAGAACCTGCGGAGAACCAACCAAACCCTGGGACGTTTGACTCAAATAATCAGTTTTTCCTAAGTGATTACGGTCCCCGTGGCGCAGTCCCCGTGGCGCAGTTGGTAAGCGCGTGACTCGGGCATTCTTTTAAAGTTAAGCACGATCCGGCAAGGTTAGTATTTGGATGGTGACCGACGGCAAAGTGGATGGGGAAGGGAAAAGATAAGCGAATGTTTCGAGGGGAGGGGTAGGTAAAATGAACACATAACTTAACAAATAATCAACATAAATTATGCTAATGTAGAGCTAATGAGCTAACACCGGAGTGAGTGACATCGAGTCCCCACTACAACTCGGGGTTACCATAGTAACCCACGAGTTAAAAAGGACGCTATCGCTCCTACTCGTAAATAATTCTATCTTTCATATTCGGAACATTTTTGTTGAATTTCACCTCTTAGCTACGAATATCCGATGTGCCCTTTCAATTGATCGAGTTTCCACTGAGTTATCCTCCAAAGGATTTTCTGGCGAACATAATTATTCTGAAGTAATCTTTATAAACTTAGACCAGAACAAAGGACGCACTGAATCTACTGTTTAGTACACAATAAATTGTATAGGAATCACTGAAGATAAAAGCAAGGTAATGATTGAGAACTAGAGAGAAAGAAGGTGGAGAGAGAGAACCAGAGAGCAAGAGCTCGAGTGAAAGAAATCTACCAGAGGTATCGAGTGGAATAAACATCTTGACCAGTAACTTGGAGTTTGTGGTTGCTATCTATTAATTGTCAAAAAAAAAAACCTGTGCCGACAACTGTGCCGTCATTTATAAATTTCTTGATTTGCCTTGATAATATATAGATTTAGGCACTGCCTAAAAGCGGAGCTCGAATTAATACATTGCTCTATCATCGAAGTATCGACTTTTAAAGTTTTGATGATGACACTGATGACGTCATGCCACGCGACCTTGGTGGTGCAACCCTTGGCTCCAAGATAATTTTACCCAAGTTTGGTGACCTAGCGATGTTGCCTTCTTGAGATATTGCCTTTCCCAGTTTTGATGACGTCATCGATGACGTCATGCCACGTGACCTGGGTGTTACACCCCCCTTGCCTCCAAAATAATTTTACCCAAGTTTGGTGATCTGGTGATGTTGCATTTTTGAAATATTAACTTTTCTAGTTTTTATGACGTCATCGATGACGTCATACCACGTGACCTTGATGGCGCAACCCTCCTGCCCCCAATATCATTTTACCCAAGTTTGATGATCTAGCGATGTGGCCTTCTTGAGATATTGACTTTTCTAGAATTGGGATACCTGTGTTACGGACGGACGGACAAGCACACGGAATCACCACTATAGGTTTTATTCAAGAAAGAGAACGAAAAAATCATATCTCCGGGAAGAAAGCTCCAATAACGACCAAACTTGACAAAGGTTGCCTTTAGGTTGATAGCTATCAAAGTCACGTGATATGACGTCACTGATTACGTCATAAAAACGCCAAAAATGTGTCAAACCACTCAAAAGCGACTTGATGGTTATACATGTCTGATACCACTTTTCCTTACGTATGGTGCTCCGCTCGCGCGGCGCTCCGCTATAACATTCAGTGCAAGATGATGCATCGTATCAAAAACAAGGTCGTTGAACACATTGAACTTGTAGAGCTAATGGAGCCTTTGTAGGATACTAAGTCCTGTGTATCCCGTACTCTTGCACATCTGCACTCGGACACTTGGCCTGTCTTCATTGTTTATATTTGTCATTTGGCCAATCTCATCCTCGCATCCTCGCTTTCCACTCAACGGAATGCGGTTGTCACTATACCAGACGACCTGCCGCTCACAGACGCCGAGAGATCCGTTCTCGGAAAGGGCCTTAATTTCGTGCCTATATCCAACAAGGCAGACGAATTTACAGCTAGGCAAGATACAGAGCGTTTTCTCCGTCGCGTTAAACTCAGAGCTCATTTTCACGACAGGGACTCAGAACTGGTTGAGAAAGACGACTCTGAAGCTCTTAAACCTAGCTCATCTCACTGGACTCCTAACGACGGTCAATTTTCTGCCGTTGAGCTTTTTGTTAAAAAATGTCGTCAGGACCTACAGCGCGTGCATTTCAACCGCAAACTGAATTTCAGCAACCTTTCTAGGGAAGAAATGTCTTAGATCTCTCCGCATGCGTAAAGACGTTGTCATTAAGCCTGCCGACAAAGGCGGCGGTGGTCGTTTGGCGCACCGACCTGTACAAACAGGAAGCCGCGCGCCAACTCTCCGACACTACCTTCTATTCTATTCTAAACTTAAGAAAGACCTCACGACCACCAACCAAAATACTATTTCTAGAACTATTAAGAAACTTATCTTAGATCATGAGCTGCCTAAGACTGCTACCAATCTTATCGTTACTACACCTAGAACGTCTAATATCTACTTTCTGCCCAAGATCCACAAGGCCAACAATCCGGGGCGCCCTAATGTTTCTGCATGTAATTGTCCTACAGAGCTCATTTCGAGCTATTAAGACAAACAGTAGATGGCCTCGTTCGTCAAAGCACTTCCCTCTTATATTAAGGACACCAACCATGCTCTCCACATTTTTAACAACTTTTCTTTTCCTGCCGATAGTGCGCATAGGTTATCTTTACAATGGATGTTAAGTCTTTGTATACAGTCATTCCCAATGACGAGGGTCTAAAGGCCCTTAAACACTTCTTTGACCGTAGGAGTGTCTTAGAACCTAGCACTGCCACTCTACTCAGACTAGCTGAGTTAGTCCTCACTCTTAACTGCTTTTCTTTTTCAGGCGATTTTTATCAGCAAGTCAATGGAGTAGCCATGGGTACTAAAATGGGACCCAGTTACGCCAACCTCTTCGTTGGCTACATCGAGGACCTAATTATTTAGCAGTACGATGGCCCCACGCCTTATCTCTACGGACGCTACATTGACGATTGCATTGGCGCTACATCGTGCCCTAAGCCTGACCTCGAGCGCTTCATTTCTTTTGTCAACAACTTTCACCCAGCGCTCGAATTCACATGGGAAATTTCGGAGACCCCCCTCACATTCTTAGATATCAATCTTACTATTAACGGAGATCGCTTAGCTACTTCCGTTCACTACAAACCTACTGATTCTCATGGTTATCTGTTGTTCTCTTCATCGCACCCCGCGCACGTCAAGACAGCCATCCCGTTCTCTCAGTTTCTCCGACTCCGTCGCTTGTGCAGCGAGGAGGTCGATTTTATGGCTAAATCCGACGAAATGAGTGAGTTTTTCAGAAAACGTGGTTACCCTGACAATGTCGTCGCTAACGCCCTTAGCCGCGCCCGCTCGATCGACAGAACCACAGCCTTGCAGCCATCACAACCCACTCTAGAGGACAGGATTCCCTTCCCCCTTACTTTTCATCCTACTAACCTAGCAATCAAGCATTTTGTATCCAGGAACTTTAAGATCCTACAAAGGGACCCGAAAACAGCCGCCATTTTCTCCAAGCCGCCTTTGTTCTCCTTTAAGCGGGACCGAAACTTGCGTAATTCTCTTGTTAGAGGCGTTCTCACGCCTGGCGGTCTACAGCCCGGCACTTTCAAATGTACTAGAAATTGCACAACGTGTGATCATGTCGTTTCCACCACCCGGATCCTCGGCCCTAGCGGCGAGTCTTTTAACATCACCGATCACTTTGATTGCACCACCGCCAACGTCATATATTGTATTACTTGCTCCCTCTGCCGCATGATCTATATAGGACAAACCGGTCAAATGCTTTCTACGCGCTTTTGCCAGCATCGCAATGATGTGAACAAAAATGACCCTAACAAACCAGTGGCCCGACACTTCAATCTTCCCGGTCACACTAGGGATCATATGACTGTTTGCGGTGTTTCTCTTCACAACGGGTCTAATCATTCTCGCTTCCAGAAAGAGAATAGACTTATTCTTTCACTCGGTTGCCGATCACCCCACGGCATCAAATCGCCCATTGTCACCACAAAGTGATAATGGTGTTTATGCTTTAGTCGCGAAATGGGCTATTTTGTTATTGGGAGGAAATGCTGGCGCCGAGGTCGTTATCTATGTCTGGCTCGTAGAGCGATGACAGGAAGGATAGTGACGTACTCCTAGCTCTAGCTAATAGGGTGTTGAATCTTGGGAGTTGCCCTCTTTCATGCAAGAATTCCAGTGAGACACATCTGCCTTTCATTCGTTGTATTAACACAGGCAAGTGATTTCTTGTTTTTAATCTTTATTGTCGCTACCATCTGGAAAAATTCTTGCATAAGAGGGCCACGGCCGTCTCCGTACTGATATGTTTAGTTTCGGTCGTGTGCGCCTACACGGGGTCGGAGGCAATACAGTTGCTAAGTGTTTAGCTCGTGATTTAGAATTTGTTCGCCGGTTTGCTCCCGACATCGTTGTTTTAGAACTGGGCACAAATGACTTATCGTCTTTGCCTGCTCACTCTGTAGGCTCGCAAATTGAAGGCCTTGTGCGCCTTTTACACGATTCTTTCGGCGTTTCGGTGATCGGTGTTTGCCAGGTATTTCGGCGTAGGGGCAATCCCTCATTTAATCAGAAGTTGCCACGATTGCAACAGTATTTAACCGTCGTGCTCGATTCGCTCCCTTAGTGTTTTTACTGGCATCACCGGGGGTTTTGGAATTCCTCACGCAATTTGTTTAGACGGGATGGTATACACCTGAATCGCCTGGGGAATTACAAATTATATCGGAGCATTCGGGGTGCAATTTTCAAGGCGTTACGTTTAGGCGAACGCGTGTAACCTGTAAACGATATCGTTTAACAACTCAGTGATTTATGTAACGCTGTGACGGTATAGGCTTTGGCATTGCAACTTATAGTTCAGACCCGGTGGATAGTGTTGTGATAATCGTTCTGCGCATTGCGTTCGATAATGTGTTAATTCTTGGCGGCTATTTTTCAAATAGTGAGCTCAACGCACTGCCATTATAGTGTGTGCCCTCTCTCGCAGTATCAACTCGTGCATAACACTCCGGGCTCTTGGTGAAAACTGCCTGGCTTTAAGTGTCAGCGCATTCCGTTGCTTGCGTGCAGCCTATACGCCATTGACTCTCGATGTTAAGCGAAAGAGATTGCGCTGTTTTTTTGATGTGTTTGTTTGCTTTTACTTTCACGCCTTTAACATTTTGCCCCGATCCTCCGGGATACTTTTATTCGTTTCCTCTATAATTGCCGAGAGGTACATATATATTTTACATCTTTGTAATATCTCCCATTTTCCAAGTCATGTCCTCTAAGCGTCGTTCCACGCGTCAAGGCACCGCTGGGTCAGCCAAGCGTAATTCATCCACTGCCCTGGCTTCATCGAGCTCGCAACCTCCCGTGGAACCACCCCCGACTCGACAAGAAGTAACTCACATGATCACTACTGCCATCATTGCCGCGGTGCAAGGTCTCCGGGCTACTCCGCCGACTCCGCCGGCTTCGTCTAGCACCTCACCAGCCCCTCCTGTCTCCACGGCTCCAGCAGCACCAGCAGCAGCCGGGAACGATATCGTGTCGGAACTCACGGAGGTAGAGTTGGGACAAGTAACGGGTATGTCGGCCTGCCCTGTAGTTAGTGATATTCCTAGTAGTCCGGCAGTAGAATTTTGTAGTGTAGGCATAGATTTGTCTAGTCGTGTCACAGACAAGGTTAAGGCGAAAAATATGGGCTAATGAATTTGTAGATCTAAGCCAGCTGCTGGTCGTTTCGCCAGCGGAGACGAAACTGCAGCTTTCAATTGATACTTCTGCCGAGACCCCTAGTATCTGCCTCGACCCTGTGAAGCCAAGGCGCAAATTGCTATCTTTAAATGATTGGCTTTCTGCTTTTAATATTTTTATAGCAGTGTACATCGTTAAGTGTCCGACTTCTGCAGGGGCGCTTTTGAAATACTGCGAGGTGGTGCGGGATATCGCTAATAAAGGAGGGAATTGGCGATTTTATGACGAGCAGTTTAGACTGTTACGCCAAGCAAAACCTCAGCTTTATCCCTGGAACAGCATTAATTGGGAACTCTGGAATCAGGCAACCTATCCCGCCACCACCTCGCGGGCTTTCACCGGAGATAATAGAAAGCCAAAGCAAACTCGTCCGGGGGCTCCATGTCAAAGGGCTCTTGTTTTCGCTACCACTCGGGAGAAGAGTGTGTTGGGGAGTGCCGCTTCAAGCACAGTTGTTTTCGTTGCGGAGGCGCCCATCCCGCAAGCCAATGTCACTCTAAAAGTAGAAAACCACCAGTTAATTCCGAGGGAGGGAGTTCCACTTCTCCTGCGAGGCCCAACCCCGGTAAAGGCGGACCAGCTCGCCCGGCGGCTCAAGGGGTACGGCCCTCACTCAGCTAGATTTCTTGTTGATGGTTTCACTCACGGATTTTTCATTAGTTATATGGGTAGTCGCTCGTCATCGCGATCCCTCAATCTCGAGAACGCTCTTAAGAATCCCGAAGCTGTTGCGGTAAACCCTGCGCAAGAAGTTGACGCGGGTCGAATTCTTGGCCCGTTCGACACTCCTCCTCTGCCAAATTTTCGTATTTCACCTTTGGGGTTGTTCCTAAGAAGGTACCTCGTGAATTTCGACTTATCCATAATTTGTCATTTCCCCCGGGGTTTTCGGTTAATGATGGTTTTTCCTAAGGAATTCACCGATCCCGCATTCATTGTTATACCCCTAGTTACTGTTGCTACGTCGGACAAGCCAAATTTTATCTTTGGCATAGAGCGCGGAAAAGACACCGATTGCAGGGAAGTGTTAGAAGTTGTTGCAGCAAATTGGATTTAATATTTTTATCTTGAAAAGCTGAATAATTATTGAAAAATCTTCGATATTCAAGTTTGTTGCTCGGACATTTTGAATTCGGTAGGGAAAACTTCCTATTGTTTGCTATGAGTGGGCGGAGCTATCGTCAAAATAGGGATCGGTCTATTAGCATCGGTTCATTACGCCGGATTGATGATGCTGTCAGATTACTCTTGACCTTAGGCAAAGGGGCTTATCTTGCCAAAACTGATATAACATCGGCTTTTCGAATTGTTCCAATCCATCCTAGCGATTTCCATTTGTTGGGCATTGAATGGCAGGGACGGTATTATTTTTACAGGACGCTCCCCATGGGCTGTAGGATATCGTGTAGATTATTTCAGGAATTTTCTAATTCGCTTAACTGGATTGCACATAACAAACTACGGGTAACGTCCGTCATACATATCCTGGATGATTTTCTATTTTTGGCCCCGTCTCAAGCGAAGTGTCAGGCAGATCTCGATGCGTTTTTAAGTCTGTGCGATTTGATCGGTGTT
Organism: Scolanthus callimorphus; assembly: GCA_033964015.1. Taxonomy (NCBI): domain Eukaryota; kingdom Metazoa; phylum Cnidaria; class Anthozoa; order Actiniaria; family Edwardsiidae; genus Scolanthus; species Scolanthus callimorphus. The sequence goes on along the minus strand of JAWWUD010000135.1, from coordinate 261,971 downwards.
CCGATCGCCGAAGAGAAAACTGTAGGCCCTGTCACGACTTTACAATTTGTCGGTATCACATTAGATTCGGTAAGAATGGAGGCTCGTTTACCCGAAGATAAGCTAGATCGATGTATATCCAAGCTTAATGAATTTCTCATCAGGGACAAGGTTAGATTGCATGAATTACAATCTCTTATCGGCTTGTTAAATTTCGCATGTTGTGTTGTTGTACCGGGTCGGGCATTTCTCCGCCGTCTTATTGATTTGACGGTAGGCGTTCGTAAATCTTATCATCGTGTGCGCTTAACGAAGGAAAGTAAGGAGGATATGCGAGTCTGGTTGCAATTTTTACGAAACTTTAATGGTCGCTCCTTTTTCTTATCGGATAGATGGCTCACGTCCCGTACTTTAGAGTTATATACTGACGCGGCGGGGTCTCTGGGGTATGCGGCAGTTTTCGGCACGCACTGGTTTTAGGCGAATGGCCATCGACCTGGAAAGGTTTCAATATTACTATTCTAGAGCTTTTTCCCATTGCGATTGCTGCCGAGCTTTGGGGATCTGCGATGCGCGACCGATGTATTGTTTTCTTTTCGGATAATCAAGCGGTGGTGGAGATCATTAATAAGCAATCTTCACGCGAGCCCTCGGTAATGGTGCTGGTCCGCCGTTTGGTGCTCAATTGCCTCGAGTTTAATATCCTTTTTCGTTCAAAACATATCCCTGGACTTTTAAACGATAAAAGCGATTTATTGTCACGATTACAGGTAGAGAAATTCAGGAAAATCGCGCCAGACGCGGATGCGCAGCCTACCGGTCCCGAGCGAGTTACTGCCCAGCAGTTGGAGTCTCAGTTGAAATTATTGTTATCTTCAGCCCTTTCAGCAGGCTCTCGTAAAAGTTATCAGCGAGCTTGGATAAGGTATCTTGAGTTTGCTAATACATTCAACCCAATCACATCACCAGTCCTTCCTTTACAGGTCTGTGACATAGCTCTCTTTGTGGCGTATCTCTCCGCAAAGCAATGCGCACCGTCTACTATTTCTTCTTATTTATCCGCGTTAAGTTACGCTCATAAGCTAGCAAATTATCCGGACCCAACAAAAGTATTTTTGGTCCAAAAGATTACCTCAGCTCATAGTAGACTTTGCTCGCGACCGGATGTTAGGCTGCCTATCACTCGAGCTGTGCTACACAAATTAATCGATGCTTTGAATCACACTATTTCGTGCGATTATTCGCGAAAGTTATTCCAATCTATGTTTTTAACTGCTTTTGGAGGATTTTTCCGCATTGGCGAGCTGACGGCTAAGACTCCGGCTCGAGCGCACTCTGTTTTACCGTTACAGGCTCTTACTATCTTAAAGTCTGGTAGCCAGATTCGGGCGATTAAATTGGTGATCACTGAGTTTAAACACAACACCGCTCACCGCCCTTTCTCGGTCATTATTCACAAAGGTGATAGTCCGGCATATTGTCCCGTCACACTTGTTTTACAGTATTGTGGTATGCGTGGGACTCGTTCAGGTCCTCTCTTCTGTAACATGGACGGATTAGCTATTCGGACAGATATCTTTAATAAGCAGCTTAAATCTGCTCTAGCATTTTGTGATCTAGATTGCTCTCGATATAAGGCCCATAGCTTTCGCATAGGGGCTGCGAGCTGGTCTGCAGAGAAAGGTCTGTCGGATTCGCAGATTCGGAGTCTTGGGCGCTGGCGCTCTGACGCGTTTAAGTTATACATTAGGCCTAGTGCCTCTGTTGGCGGTCTAGCACCTTAGTACGTATAGGGACTTACGTTCGCCGGAAAAGGTCTGGGGCGTTTGTTCTAGATTCATTTTGGGAGCTCTACATATGTGTTCTCATACGGGGCGAGGCGTTTCAGACAAGCGGCTGGTGACTTTCCCTGTATACGGATCACTTTTACTGTCATCTACCCGGGGGGGGGGGGGGGGGACTCTAAGGTTAAAGTGTTAGGGGTGACCGTCGGGAAACTCGAATTTTGACCCTAAAAAATACCTGGTCGGAAAAAATTTCCACCCTAAAAAATACCCCTCAGTCTGAAAATACCCTAAAAAATACCAACAATTTTGACAGATTAAATTTTATTCGGGCCGTTTATTTAATATACATCAAATGTATCCTCTCGACTTTCAAAAACACTACCTTATTTGTGTGAGAACCCCCTAAAAAATACCTATTTTTCTTACTATACCGTTTTTTATTTTCGAACCCCTAAAAAATACCAGATCGCCGATTTCAACCCCTAAAAAATACGACGGTCACCCCTAGCATTCGAATATAGGGAGTCCCCCCGGGGTCATCTAGCTCCTTCGCACTCTGTCAGACGCGCGGCTGGGAGTGTTTACAGTGTTATGCCGAGTTAAAGTAATGCTTGACGGAATGTTAAAACAGTTGATGCCGAGTTAAAGTAATGCTCAACGGAATGTTAAAGCCATTGATAAGTAGTCATTGTTAGTTTATCTTAGTATGCAAATACAGATTTGTTATGTAAAAAAAAAAAAACAATAAGAATTATGTAACCGTTTAGAATTTCAGCTCATGGACAGAACAATAAGAGTTATGTAAGATTGCAAATGAAAAGGTATAAGTCTAGCTTGCTTTTAATAATAAAAGGGGAGAAAAGTGTTACACAGAGCTCTGGATGTGTGGTTGATTTTTGGGCAGGCATTGTTTTGGTGGGTTGGTTCGGCTGGCGTGAGTCGCCGTTCTTTAATTTTATTTTTGCAGATTCCTCGACAGAGTATCGTGTGATATGGCTTGAGAGAACTTCATAACATTTGGGGGCTCAGACGGGAAACCCGAAAGACAACATTCCGAAAGACGGGAAACCCGAAAGACAACATTTCGAAAGACGGGAAATTAAACGACCGAAAATCGGAATTACAACAGAGTGAAGAATTGGGACCAAGAATTGGCAATCGAAGGATGATCAATGGGTTTATCGTTATAAGGAGACAGAGTCAGTTGAGAACAAATTGTTTGGAAATAAATTAAGGAAGCAAAGAAGAAGGGAGAGCTCAAAAGAAGCAAGCAAAGGACTTGGTGAGATTTGTAATTCTTTAAGGGAAAGCTTATTCAGAAATCAGTTGATTGAAGTGGAATTGAGAATTGAGTTGATTTGAGAAATCAGTTGAGGTTGATTGTCAAAGAATCGAGAAAGAATTAATGTTCATTTGAGAAATTAGTTAATGCTGAATGAAGTGGAATTGAGAAAGAGGTATTTTTGAATTTGAGAAATCGATTAAAAGTTGATTGTCGAGGAATCGAGAGGGAGTTAAAGTTGATTTGAGAAATCAGTTTATGATGATTGAAGGGAATTGAGAAGAGTTAAAACTGATTAGAGAAATCAGTTAAAGTGATTGTTGTGGAATTGAGAAACAGCTATTATGTTGATTGTCGATTTGTTGGGAACTCGACGAAGTTCATAACTCGTATCTCAGGGAACAGTAAATAGTTTGGAACAATTATCAATTTCCTATCTATGAAATTTCACTGCAAATTGGAACATTTATTATTCATTTAAGTATTGATTTAACTGCAAACAAAAATATTTGGCTAGAACTAAATTATCATATTAGTAAATGGGAGTACTTATTATTCAATTAATTATTGATTTAACTGCAAACAAAAATATTTGGCTAGAACTAAATTATAATATTAGTAAATGGGAATACTTATTATTCATTCAAATATTGATTTAACTGCAAACAGACATATTTGGCTGGAACTAAATTGTAATATTATAATTATTATATGGGAATAATTATTATTCATTTAAGTATTTATTTAACTGCAAACGAAGATATTTGGCTAGAACTAAATTGTAATATTAGTAAATGGGAACACTATTATTCATTTAATTGTTGATTTAACTGCAAACAAAAATGTTTGGCTAGAACGAAGTTTGGTTGAGAACTAAATGCAGGTAACGACAAGGGCAGCCATGGAGAGGGAACGTGTTATTCAAAGTAATGTTGATTTAGCTTCGGGCGATACTGTAAATATTACGCATCGGGAAATTTCTGGTCAAACGGAGCACATGGATTTGTGCGACGAACATTTTTTGGGACAGAATTTAGAACAAGAGGGAAGTTGGGAACATTTAATGAAAGAAATGGGGGAATTGGAAAAGGTAAAGGAACAACGGTTTGAAATGGAAAAACGGGAAAGGGAAAAGGAGCGTAAACAAGGTGCGCGAAGGAAATATGGTGAACGTAAAGTAGCATTTGATTTTGAAGGAAATGTTGATTTTGAAGAAAATCAGTCGACTCAGTCGAAACAAATTGATGAGTCTGAGGGCCATCGACTGGCAAATCTATTGAGTGAGATGTTTTTGGGTTTGAAGGCTAAAATAGAAGATGGAGAAAAGGAAAGGGATGATGTCGTATTTCAATTGGGGAAGCTTGAAGAGATATTGGGAATGTATCGGGAGGAAGCTGAAAGAGCTAATAGATACTTAGAAGGTGAAGTTCATGGATTGGAAGCAAGAATTAAATTTTTGGAGAGAGGCATTTTTAAGGCAGAACGCAGTGCGGAAACAAGTCGTGATAGCGTGCGAGACCCGAACTTTAGAGATTTACGGGTTCTTTTCGACAATGAGCCGACGCAAATAAAGTCCGAAACTTCCGATTTGAAGCCGAACAGAAATACTCGAACAGCTTCCGATTACAATCCGAAATCAAATCCTTACACTCGAACAGCTTCCGATTACAATCCGATCTCACATCACGAAGAAAAACCGAAAACGAGCCGAGATGTTAGCCGAAGCCTACCCGAACCGACTGTGAGCCAAATAATTGATAGGAAAACGCCAAGGGAAAGCCTAACTACTTCAGAAACAGTTCCAAGTCAGAACATTAGTGAAAAACATAAGAAATCAGTTGTTCCTGTTCCGAAATATGATGGTGCCACACCCTGGGAATCCTTCTATGCACAATTTGAAATTGTTGCCGAGCTGAATGGTTGGAATAAAACTGAAAAGGCATACTTTCTTGCGACTTGCCTGCAGGGCAGTGCAACCTTGATTCTAGGAAACATGTCATTAGAGAACCGGCGAGACTATTCTTCTTTGGTTGGCGCATTGGCAAATAGATTCGGCGGAGCACATCAGTCAGAACTGGCCAGAGCCAAATTTAAGACCCGTGTTAAAAGAAAAGACGAGACGTTACCGGAGCTAGCGGCAGATATTGAGCGATTGGTGAGGTTGGGTTATCAGAATGCAGAACCCGAACTACAAAGCATCCTTGCAAAGGACCAGTTTATAGATGCCTTACCCGATGACGAATCGAAGCTAAAAGTTCGACAGGGTCGACCCAAAAGTACACAAGAAGCTTTAGAAGTCGCTATGGAATTAGAATCATATCAGCTAGCGAGTAAATGGAGTAGTACGCGTGCCGCCAGACAAGTTGCGAGGCAGCTGCCGGAAACTACCTAGGAGGCACCGGGCAAGGACTCTATGAAAAAAATCGAAGGACTTTTTACCGAACTGTTGCAAGCCATTAAGGAAAATAATCAGCCAGCGAGAAGGCCACCACGACGTTCATGTTTTTCCTGCGGACAATTTGGCCATTTCCAAGCAGAGTGCCCCCAATTTCGGCAATTTTCAAGGGAGTCTGAAGCAGCGAGAAGAAGAACACCATTTGAAAACGCTAACTTTCGTTCAAGGGGTTCTAGGGCTAACTACCAGGCCCCGAACCAGAGGGGATCAAATTGGTATCAGACTCCTCCAGATTTTGGCGGCACAGAGAACCCACCCATGTTTTATCCCGCGAGGAAACCACAGGCAACCCAACCGGAGCTCCATTATCTTGGAACACACCAACTTATCAGCAGCCAATAACAGCCCCGTTGTATACACCAGCATACCGATTTCCAATATCGATGTCCACAGACACCCCAGTACCAATTAGCGCAGCTAGCCCAATGCCCATTTTTGCAACCCAACGACATCAGTCTGTAGCCAATTCGAACACTTATGGCACGACCAACCAGTTTCCCATGACTGCTCCTACAGAGAATTTAGCTCCGAGTACTAGTGCACCGGCCACCACAGACGGTTCAAGACAGTTACACGCAAGGTTTGGGGGTGGAAAAGGTCTTATGGTTCCAGGCTTCTTGGAAGAAGTACCTTGTGACTTTTTAATTGATTCAGGGGCCGATGTATCGATAGTCAGCACAGAATTTTTGCTCAAAATCCGAGAAAGAAAACAAGTGGTGGAAATTCCAACTGAAGAAAAACTGACAGCCCTGAATGGAGGTTCAGTCGATGTGATATCTAAATGCAATTTGAGGTTCAGGATTGGAGAACAGGAGGTGACTAGAGAGTTCTATGTTGCACCTATAGCACAGCAGAGCCTGCTCGGAGGAGACATTCTCAGAGATCTAGAGTGTATAGTGAACTACAAAGACATGGTACTTCAAATAGACGATGTACAAGTTCCAGTTCAACATGAAGAGGATTACAAACCACCCCAAGTACTTCGAGTTGTTTTAGAGCGTACAGTGAAGCTACAACCAAACAGTGAAGTGTTGCTGCAAGGGCGCGTGATTGGAAAAGCAGATGACCAGGGCTTAAGAATCATAACACCATCGGAGAAGTTGATAGATGTTGTCGCGGTCGGAAAAAGTTTGGTTAATATAAGAAAAGATCTGGTTCCTGTTCGTGTAGCAAACCCCTCTCAAAAGAAACAAAAGTTGCGCAAAGGTACAGAACTAGGAATTTGTGAGCCTTGTTCAAGTACAGTGGCCTTATGTAAGCGAGACAACACCGCAGCAAGTTCTACAAATAGTGATGCACCGGGACATTTGGGAGACCTTTTCGTAAAGACATGTGAAAACCTTGACGAGCGTGAACAATCTGTAGTTTCTCAACTTCTTAAGGATTATAGTGATGTTTTCTCCAAAGGAGCAGGGGACCTGGGTTCCACCAGCATGGTGCGCCATAGAATTGAGACCAGCTCCGCCACTCCTATAAAGCAGCATCCACGAAGACTACCATTGTGTCAAGCTGAAGAGGCTGAAAAAGTTGTAAAAGAGATGTCAGAAAAGGGAGTTATTGAGGAGTCACAAAGTCCCTGGTGTTCCCCCATTGTACTCGTCCGAAAGAAAGATGGTTCCACGAGATTTTGTGTCGATTTTCGTAAGATCAACAGTGTCACAAACAAAGACGCATATCCTTTACCGAGAATCGATGTAACGCTAGATGCTCTATCAGGATCCTCTTGGTTTTCCACGCTTGATCTCCGAAGTGGCTACTGGCAAGTAGAAATGGACCAGAAGGACAAGGAGAAGACTGCATTTTCCACTGGAAGAGGCCTCTGGCACTTCAACGTTATGCCTTTCGGTCTATGCAACGCTCCAGCGACGTTTCAGCGTTTGATGGACAAAGTGTTGACCAACCTCCCGATAGAAACATGTCTTGTATACATTGACGATATAATTGTTCATGCCAGTGACTTCGATCAAGAGGAAGATAATTTAAAGCAAGTCCTTGACAGACTAAGAGCTGCAAACCTAAAGCTTAATCCAAAAAAATGTGATTTGTTCAAGAATAAAGTGAAATTCTTGGGGCACGTGGTCAGCGGAGATGGAATTTCAGTAGACATAGAGAAAGTCGAAGCTATTCAGACCTGGCCTTCCCCAAAATCTGTCAAAGAACTACGAAGCTTCCTTGGTCTCTGTACATATTACAGGAAGTTCGTTCCGAAGTTCGCAGACATAGCAAGACCCTTGCATGAGCTTACCAAGAAAAATGTTTCCTTTATTTGGACTGAAGATTGTGAGTCAGCGTTTCGTAGCCTCAAGGAGCACTTGCAGACGACGCCTGTGTTGTCCTATCCAGACCCAACAAAGCCATATATTATAGACACTGATGCTAGTTATGTTGGATTGGGGGCTGTTTTGTCTCAAGTTTCAGACGATGGTCATGAAAAGGTAGTTGCGTACTATAGTAGGGCACTTACCCAACAAGAAGGTAACTACTGCGTTACAAGAAGGGAATTATTGGCAGTTGTGACTGCAATAGAACATTTTCATGCCTATCTCTATGGGAGAACATTTACTGTCAGAACCGATCATTCCGCCCTTCAATGGTTACTAAATTTCAGAAACCCGAAAGATCAAACGGCAAGATGGCTGGAGAAGCTACAGAGCTATGATTTTACCATCCAACATCGCCAAGGACGTTCACATTTGAATGCAGACGCTCTCTCGCGCCGCCCATGTAGAGATTGTTCCTTTTGTGAGAGAAGAGAGCTAGAGGATCAAATGGGAAAGAAAACATACATCAGGAAGACAACAGTAGACGTTCCCCAGAACAGTGCAGAAATTGTAGAGGAATGCCCTGAAGTTAGCCTGCTGAATATAAGAGAGGAGCAACTAAACGACAAATCGTTAAGTCTCGTTCTATCATGGCTGGAGACTGGTAGTAGACCTAGGTGGGACGAAATTTCTTGGTGTGACCCTGAGGCCAAAAGTTATTGGGCGCAATGGAACTCCCTACAGTTATGTGATGGAATATTATACAGAAGACTAGAGAGTGTCGCAGCAAAACCCAGTTTCAGTTAGTTGTACCAAAGTCTTTGCGTCAAGGAATACTTGAACAGCTTCATAATGCACCGACAGCTGGCCATCTGGGAGAAGAGAAGACTGCGGACAAGGTGAAGCAAAGATTTTATTGGGTTGGAAGCAGCAAAGATATTGAGGACTGGTGCCGGTGCTGTGATGCATGCGCCAAGAGGAAAGGACCGAATCGAAAGCACGGAACGCCAATGAAAACCTACATCTCGGGTGCACCCATGGAGCGTCTTGCATTAGATGTACTTGGTCCTCTCCCAGTCAGTGATAACGGTAACAAGTATATCCTCGTTATAGGAGATTATTTTACTAAATGGACGGAGGCGTTTGCTATCCCGGACCAAGAAGCCGAGACAGTAGCTGAAAAACTTGTACGAGAGGTAGTTACCCGATTCGGAGTGCCCAAGGAGTTACATTCTGATCAAGGCCGAAATTTCGAAGCGAAAGTTTTCAAAGCTATGTGCAATTTGCTAGGGATCAAGAAAACAAGAACCACCCCATACAGACCACAATCTGATGGAATGGTTGAGCGATTTAATCGAACGCTAGCAAACGAGATGGCCATGTTTGTAGAAGACCACCAGAGAAATTGGGACTTCCATCTCCCATTTCTGATGATGGCTTACCGTTCTGCCACTCATACCTCTACTGGAGTGTCCCCAGCACGAATGACACTTGGCAGAGAATTGCGACTGCCTATAGATTTGCTTTATGAGCAACCAGAGTTTCCTCAGAAATCTCAAAAACAAGATTATGTGACAAGATTGGAGGAAAGTATACAAGAAGCTCATGACTTTGCAAGGGCAAATTTAACTCTAAACGCAGAGGAGATGATGACGTCGGGAAAAGACTAACTACCTTCAAGCGAGGAGACGCTGTGAGATATTATAACCAGAAACGAAGAAAAGGCCTTACCCCAAAATTAATGTCGAATTGGGACGGACCTTATCTGGTAGTAAAACAAATAAACGATGTTATCTATCAAATTCAAAGATCTCCAAGGGCCCGGCCACAGATAGTACATCGTGACCGTCTCACCAAATACAATCGAGCATTCGATAATTGGCTCCCTGTCATTACAGAGGAATGTTCATCTACTCAACCTGATATTGCAGAGGTACGTCCATCTACTCAACCTGATATTGCAGAGGTACATACATCTAGTCAACCCGAACGTATATCTAGTCAACTTGAAGAGGCTATTAACAGAAGTGACGGAGTGGAAATATTTCGAGAGAACGCGTTACAAGATGATGATAACAGCAGCAAAGTATCCCCTGTTCATCAAACTGCTGATTTACAAGAGTTAGAGGAATCCACTGCTGAAGAAATAACTGAGGAAGAATTTGTAACACTTGTGGACGAAGGAGTGAGAAGGTCCGGACGGAGAAGAAGACGTCCTCAATATTTAGAAGACTTCATCGTCGACGATTAAGTGAAAAACACTCGAACACACACACAAAAAGTTGAAGTGGAAGCTTAAATATTATTGTTATGTTGAGTTTCAGTTGTGAAGATGATACAGTTCATATTGAGTTTGAGTTGGTAGAGTTCATGTTCAGTTCGAGCTGTGAAGATGATACAGTTCATATTGAGTTTGAGTTGGTAGAGTTCATGTTCAGTTCGAGCTGTGAAGATGATACAGTTCATATTGAGTTTGAGTTGCAAAGATGATAGAGGTCGTATTGAGTTTGAGTTGCGAAGATGGTTGAGTTTGAGTTGTGGTAAAGATGATAGAGTTTTAGTTCCAGTCGTGAATGACGCCACCGACCTGCAGTGATGTACCCGGCCTACAGACAAGTACCCCACCGGCCTGCAGACAAGTACCCTACCGGCCTGCAGACAAGTTCCCCACCCGGCCTGCAGACAAGTACCCCACCGGCCTGCAGACAAGTACCCCACCGGCCTGCAGACAAGTACCCTACCGGTCTGCAGTGATGTACCCGGCCTGCAGACAAGTTCCCACCAGCGTACCTGGCATGCAGTGATGTTATCTGGCCTGCTGAAATGCACTCAAGATTAATCTTAACTTAGATAGTACTGTCCGGGACGGACAGATTTCAAGGGAGGGGGGTAATGTTATGCCGAGTTAAAGTAATGCTTGACGGAATGTTAAAACAGTTGATGCCGAGTTAAAGTAATGCTCAACGGAATGTTAAAGCCATTGATAAGTAGTCATTGTTAGTTTATCTTAGTATGCAAATACAGATTTGTTATGTAAAAAACAATAAGAATTATGTAACCGTTTAGAATTTCAGCTCATGGACAGAACAATAAGAGTTATGTAAGATTGCAAATGAAAAGGTATAAGTCTAGCTTGCTTTTAATAATAAAAGGGGAGAAAAGTGTTACCCAGAGCTCTGGATGTGTGGTTGATTTTTGGGCAGGCATTGTTTTGGTGGGTTGGTTCGGCTGGCGTGAGTCGCCGTTCTTTAATTTTATTTTTGCAGATTCCTCGACAGAGTATCGTGTGGTATGGCTTGAGAGAACTTCATAACAACAGATTCAATATTGGATGATTCATGTCCAGCTTTTCGTCACATGTTTGTGCGTTGATTTTCTTGTGATTATTGATTATAGATTTGTAAGTTTCGTGAAGCGGCAAAGCATAAATGAATTTTTCTCTTATATCTAGTTTTCTACATCTCATCATATTTCCTCTTTCTTTACTTTTATCACTAGTTTGCGATTTCAATGGCCCATGGCATCCTTTGTTATTCTTAACCAATTATCACCTTTAGCTAGTCATTCCGAATGTTTATCTGTTGCCTAGCAACGGCTCTACATTTACTTTATATACAGCCCCACTCCCTCTGTTTTCTCTCTTTGCTCCGACGAAGGGCTAACACTCGAAACGTCAGCAAAACACCATTTTTCCACGGCGTTTAACATAAATCTCAACCTTTGGTTGTTGTTGTTCATCCTCAATTACTCTCTCTTCCCAAGGAAATCGTGCATGTAATCTATTTCCTCCAAAAAAGTATGTAGAACCGCCATCAGGATTTGTGCCTTTCAGATAAATAATGTAGAAATTGTAGCTGGAGAATTTCCATAAACCTTATCAGATAAATTGTAACTGGCAATGTGTGTAACTGCTCGGAACTAACGGAGGTTGCGGATACTCCAAAGCCCTCAAAACAGCCACATGGTCATATTGGTACAAGTTAGCACAAGTTGGTACAAGTTAGCGAGTCTGCGAGTCTGCCGAGGAGGTGGTGGTGTTGGACTCGTTAAAAGACCTGGTGTATTCTCAAAGAGATACTTTGGACGTGTCGTCTGTGAGAATTTCTCGTGACAAGGACACGAGGACGTTGAGGACCCACCGTGAAAAGAAAACAATTCGTTTTGTCAATTCGAAGCGGTGGCGCTTGCCAAATTCGGTCATGACTCGCCCCTATGGCTATAAAGGAGTGTAACGGATAAGGCGCGCGTAATAAAACAACCATGATGTTTCCTTCAGGTGTGAGAGTGTCTTTGAGTAATTTTTTAAGGAGTTTTAAGTGCACGAGTGCGTGTTGCGGGGGGCGTGTTATAAATATGACAGCATCGGTTCGCAAGCGGTTTCGTTCAACAAACGGTAATACGAGAAATAATGGCTCGCCGCCGCCGCCGTCGACGCAGGCTGAGCCCGCAGAGGAGTTTAAAACAACGACGTATTGCTGAGTTGCGCGCAGCGTACACGAACCCCAAAAGCCCCGTGGCGTTTTCGGGGTTGGCCAGTTTGTTGCGTTATGCTAAAGCGAAAAAAATCCCCGAAGAGTTGGTGCGTGATTTTACCCGTTCGAATTTGACGTTCACCCTGCACGAGCAACCGAGGCGCAAGTTTCCTCGGCGTAAAATTGTGGCAAATGGATCTTATGGATATGCAAAAATTGAAAGAAGAAAATCACGGGTATCGTTTCCTTTTAACGGGGATTGATGTGTTTTCAAAAAAAGGGATGGCACTTCCTTTGAAAAATAAAGGGGGTAAAGAGGTGGCTGCCGCTATGGAAACGTTGTTTAAAGACACGGTTCCGGTGAAGCTTCAAACGGACGAGGGTAAGGAGTTTTACAATAAAGACGTGAATCAAGTGCTCAAGTCTCGAGACGTGATTCATTTTCATTCGCAAAATCGAGAAACCAAAGCTCAGGTGGTCGAGCGCGGTTGCGTTTGCAGCGTTATTTGTTTGAAAATCAGACGTTAAAGTGGGTGGACGTGTTGCCGGATTTGGTGGAGGGGTACAACGCAGCGTATCATTCGAGCATTGGCATGGCTCCTTCTGAAGTGACGTGGGATAATCAGGAGCAGGTGTATGAGCGTTTGTTTGGTTCCGTTGGAGAACCTAAGAAGGCCAAGTTTTCGGTGGGGGATGCGGTGCGGTTGTCGCACGTGTCTAAAGTGTTTAAAAAAGGGTATGCACCACAGTGGACGGAAGAGGTGTTTCGCGTGGCGCGCGTGATTGATTCCACGCCCGTCACGTACAAGGTGAAAGATGAGCAGGGCGTGATTATAAAAGGTACAATGTATGACCAAGAATTGCAAAAGGTGGTGGTGGATGACAATACGTTGTATCGCGTGGAAGAAGTGTTGGACACGCGTGGAAAAGAGGGTCCTCGACAGGAGTTGTTAATCAAGTGGAAAGGTTATCCGTCGTCGAGCAACAGTTGGGTGAAACGCAAAGATGTCGTTGAGTTTGAAAAGTCGAAACGATGAGCGCGTGATGGTGTTGTTGAGTAATGGCGGTGGACCCACGTACACGCCCACGAACACGTCTGCCGACTTTACCATCCCCTTTACCAGACCGTTGGAAATGAATCGCCGTCTCCTCACGGCGGTGGCATTGAAGTTTATCAGTATCCCTGGTATTATTGGTGCTGAGGGGTATACGACGCACGTGTTGAGCGAGTCCTTTTTTATGGCCATTGTGCGACGTGAAGCGGTTGGTGGTAGGCCAGCAATGATTTCATCAATATTACATCGTTATCACATCGAGCGCATTTTTGTGTTCGATGAGCATCATTTTGACACCATACCCCAATTGCTTGCTTATTTGAATGAGAACACGAAACAGTGGGGAAAGAGGCCGCGGGCGCAGCCTTTGTTTACGTGGAATGCGGCGCGACGTCGCGTGACGTTGCATGCTCCCGAATGGTCGTACGACGATCCTGACATTGACAATTTTGTCGGGCTATCAAAACCGTTGGCCAAAGCGTTGGGGCTGCAAAAGTTGTCTAGCGAAGAAGAAGAGTTGCAGGTGCCTTTGACGCAGTATTGGAAAGATCGGTTGTTGATAGAGAACGGGGTAAAAGAGCCTTTGCCTGACAACATGGTTGTGGCGGCTATGTTGGCGACGAGCGGAAAAAAATATGGCGGCGAAAATGTGGAGATGGAGGCGTTGGTTCACGAAAAGTTGAGGCAATTTCAGCAAGAGCCTTATCTGGACGTGTTTATGGATGTGGTGGACACGGAGTGGTCGGGGGGTGAGCAAAAAAGGCTGTTGGCGAGACTTCCGTTGATGCAACAACAAGGAGGAGAGGTGCGTGTGCCTCATCATTATTCTCCAGAAACACTATTGTATAAAAGGTTGTGTTTGGATGTCATCGAGACGATTAGCATTTGGATTCGCGATCCTCGAGGAAAAACACCGCGTTTTGCAGGCAATGATACGGTAGTGGAACTGAATTTTGCCTGCGTGGAGTTGACGAGCATGGATCAGCGGCTCATTTGCACCAACAAGGATGGGGTGAAGGAGTTTGCCCACAACACGCCGGGCGAGTTTCGTTTTCGTCTCAACGTGCCGTTGACGTTACCCCGCAGCATCGACTACGAGGTGGGATTGGAAATGTTGACCACCCCTTCGATGAAAAAGATGGCGGCTTTGCTCCCCGCACAATTGGCGTTTGGCGTGTGGGAACAACAGCCGGTGGACGTGAATGGCGTGGCGTTGACGCGCCAAGGAGACGCGTCGTGGTCCGAGCGACCGTATGTCGAATACGATTTTACCCACAATTCGACGTATTTGGCGTTTGCAGCACCTTCTCAACGGGCAAAGTTGGTGACGTTGGGGCGCTTGAATCACATTCATTACGATTCGATGGAGGCGTTGTTGTTCGAGCTGACGGAGAAATTCAATCCCGAATTGCCCAACGTGAACGCGTCGAACAATGGGTTGCGGTTCAAGCGTGACCCTACCAACGCCACGTGGCTGGAAGCCTGGATGCCTGTGGGGCATTACATGCCTAACGACATTGCCACCTGGCTTTACGAGACGCTTGCCTTTGAGATGCGTCCAGCGTCGCCTCGTCGTTGCGCGTTTGTCAGTGCTTCGTTTCCTTCGAAATTGGTCATTGATGTGAACTCGAAAAGCGTGCTTCGATTGTTGGGGTGGCGCGTGGGCTCCCAAATTGGTCACGCTGTAGTCGATACCTATGGTCGCACTGCAGCCGAAACGTTGACCGCGGCGGCGGACATGGATCCGAACACATTTCGAGGGTTTGTCAAGTTTTCGTGGAGCAAAACGTCGCCGCTCAAGATGGAGACGACGGGGGTGCGATGGGTGTTTGGCAGCGAAACGCTGATGAATTCCGTGTTTGGGTTCCCCTTGGCGCAATTGATGGCCTGCCCCATGATGCTCGAAATTGCGAACGGCGACATCAAGAAGCACCCCACGCTCCCCAGCAAATTCCCAGCCACCGCGGATGGCCTGCATCTAAAAAATCCGTACCGCAGCGAGGACGAGTTGACCAAGCAGCGTTATTTTGCGTTGAACCCGCAACCGTACGACCCTGCGATGGAGAGCTCGTTGGAAGCGTATCGTCGAGCCGTGGCGGACGGCCAGCTGGAGTCGTATTCGTCTTGCGTGTTTTTACCCTACGGGTTAAGCACGTACACGACCATTTCCAGCCAATTGCCTTGGCAGGATCATTTCGATTACATGTTTTCGCTGATGGGGGATCAAATGCTGGTGTACCTGTTCAACCTGGTCGAAGAATCGGTGGTGAACAATCGGACGTTGCCTTTGGCAGGGGTGTTCCCCCTTACCCAGCGTGCGTACCATTACGAAACGACGCACCAGCTACCCCGTGTACAATACTAATATATAGATTTAGGCAATGCCTAAAGCGGAGCTCGAATCATTACTGTCATCGCGGTATCGACTTTTTAGTTTTGATGACGTCATCGATGATGTCATACCGCATGACCTTGGTGGTGCTCCCCCTTTCCACCAAATGACTTTACCCAAGTTTGGTCACCTAGCGATGTTACCTTCTTGAAATATTGACTTCTCTAGTTTTGATGACGTCATCGATGACATCATCGCACTTGACCTTGGTGGTGCACCCCCCTTACCTCCGAGATAACTTTACTCAAGTTTGGTCACCTAGCGATGTTACCTTCTTGAGATATTGACTTCTCTAGTTTCGATAACGTCATCGATGACGTCATGCCACGTGACCTTGGTGGTGCACCCCCTTGCCTCCAAGATAACTTTACCCAGGTTTGGTCACCTAGCGATGTTACCTGCTTGAAATATTGACTTCTCTAATTTTGATGACGTCATCGATGACGTCATGCCTCGTGACCTTGGTGGTGCACCCCCCTTGCCTCCAGGATAACTTTACCCAAGTTTGGTCACCTAGCGATGTTACCTTCTTGAAATATTGACTTCTCTAGTTTTGATGACTTCATCGATGACGTCATGCCACGTGACCTTGGTGGTGCACCCCCCTTGCCTCCAGGATAACTTTACCCAAGTTTGGTCACCAAGCGATGTTACCTTCTTGAAATATTGACTTCTCTAGTTTTGATGACGTCATCGATGACGTCATGCCACGTGACCTTGGTGGTGCACCCCCCTTGCCTCCAGGATAACTTTACCCAAGTTTGGTCACCTAGCGATGTTACCTTCTTGAAATATTGACTTCTCTAGTTTTGATGACGTCATCGATGACGTCATGTCACGTGACTTTGGCGGTGCACCCCTCTTGCCTCCAAGATAACTTTACCCAAGTTTGGTCACCTAGCGATGTTACCTTCTTGAAATATTGACTTCTCTAGTTTTGATGACGTCATCGATGACGTCATGTCACGTGACCTTGGTGGTGCACCCCACTTGCCTCCAGGATAACTTTACCCAAGTTTGGTCACCTAGCGATGTTACCTTCTTGAAATATTGAATTTTCTAGCTTTGATGACGTCATCGATGACGTCATCCCACTTGACCTTGGTGGTGCACCCCCCTTACCTCCAAGATAACTTTACCCAAGTTTGGTCACCTAGCGATGTTACCTTCTTGAAATATTGAATTTTCTAGTTTTGATGACGTCATCGATGACGTCATCCCACTTGACCTTGGTGGTGCACCCCCTTACCTCCAAGATAACTTTACCCAAGTTTGGTCACCTATATATGTTACCTTCTTAAGATATTGACTTCTCTAGTTTTGATGACGTCATCGATGACGTCATCCCACTTGACCTTGTTGGTGCACCCCACTTACCTCCAAGATAACTTTACCCAAGTTTGGTCACCTAGCGATGTTACCTTCTTAAGATATTGACTTCTCTAGTTTTGATGACGTCATCGATGACGTCATGCGGCGTGACGTAGGTGATGCACCCCCTTGCTTCTAACATAACTTTAATTAACCCAATGTTGGTCAACTAGCGCCGGGCCGGAGCTCCGTTAAAACTAAACACGAAGGCAACAAAAATAGGAGCGCGCGCGCGCGCGTGTGCGTTCTTGCCTATTTTCCCGCCTAGAATTGGGATGCCTGTGTGCCGAGCGGACACACAAACACACAAACACACACACACACGGAATTACACTATACGTTTTATTCAGGAATGAAAGGAAAAAAATCATATCTCCAGTTGGAAAGCTCCAATGACGACCAAACTTGGCAAAAGTTGTCTTTAGGTTCATACCTGTCTATTGTCAAAGTCACGTGATATGACGTCACTGTTTACGTCATTGAAAATGACAAAAACATCTGAAACCACTCAAAAGCGACTTGATGGTTATACGTCTGAATTCTGATACCACTTTTCCTTATGTATGGTGCTCCGCTCAGGAGCTCCGCTATAAAACACGGACGACGAGTATTACGGAAGTTCATTTGAAAATAACCAATCAAAGGGGGGAGTCGTTAAACTTTAACCCCAACGAAACGACGTCGGTGGTGTTGCACATTCGCCCCAAACTACGCGTGACCGGACTGTGAGATGATTAGTACGTTTCAGCTTGGTGGTGGTGGGGGTGGCGAGGTATACAAGGTGCCACGGCCCCCCATGCCCCATCCGATTTACTCGGAGCCGTCCACGATACAACAACACGGAGGCATTATAGGTGCGCTTCTCCCTAAACTTGGCATGAGTTTGGTTCGAGGGGTGGGAAAGTTGGTGGCGTCTCGACTGGCCAAAAAAGCGGCCGTGACGTTGGGTAAAGCAGCAGCAGGGTCAGCTGCGGCGGCCGGTTTAGGTGTCACGCAACGAGTGCTCAAGGGAGACAGTATAAAAGGAGCGGTGAGAAAGGAGGTGGCTAATAACGCCAACAGCTTGCAAAAAAAGGTCAATCAGGCGTTAACGGGGAAAAAACGCAAAGCCCCACCAGCACAAACAGCGGCGTCGCCTGTGCCTAAAAAAGCAAAAAAACAACCCTCTAGTAGTAGTAGTAGTAGTAGTAGTAGTAAGAAGAAAAATAAAAAGAAGAAGAAAAAACCCGTAGTTCACGCGACCACGGTCTTTGATTGAGAGAGAGAAACAACATGGGGGTCGATCCTAAAGCCGGAGAGGAGGAAAATATCGAGGTGATAGAAGAGCCTCCTAGCAAAAAGGCCAAATTTAACGTGGAAGGCGAGCAAGTGGTGGAAGATCAGCGGGTGGTGGACATGTTCAACACCCCACCCTTAATGAAAACGTTCAAGCACCATGGGTTGTTGAGTTTTCGAAGAATCGAAGGGAGTTCGGACAATCCGATGACGTGGCGCATCATGCCCAATTCGAGTTGGTTTAACATGAGTAGTTTCCGTTTTATTTTGAAATTAAATTGGTCAAGGCCGACGACAACACGAGTCTTCCTGACGACAACACCGTAAGAGTAGCCCCCCTTAATTTCCCCATTGCGGCCATGATTCGAAACTTGTCGTTCAAAATCAACGGGGAAGAATTGGAGGATCAGAACAGCTTGTACCCTTACAAGGCGTACCTTCGCGCCTTGTTGGGGTTTGACCGATGGCAGAAAAAGTACCTCAAGGGGACGACCGAGTGTTGGCTTCAAGACGACATCGACAAGCATGACACCACCACTCTGGACGAAGCTGCACCGGTGGCTGCGGACAATTCGGGGTTTTGGCACAGGCAAAAGAAATTTCGTAATGGGTCAAAAGTGCGGCTTTGCCATTACCCATTCATCAACTTGAGAAATTCGGCGCACAATTTTCTACCCGATGGCACGTCGATCGAAATTGAAATGTACATGAACGAGCCCAAATATTACCTGATGGCCAACAGCGAGGCGGTGGGGGCTCTGTACAAGCTGAAAGTGCTCGACGTGAAGGTCGAGGTTGAGGCGGTGAAACTCGAGGACGACTTCAAGATCGCGTTTGAAGAGATGGTGTGGAAAAAAGGCATGAAGGCCCAGTTTCCCTACATTGACACGGAAGTGCAGACGCGGGTCATGCAGGCGCAGCAATCGGAGTTCTTTTTTGGCGATTTGTTCACTGGGAAGATGCCGCGACGCATGTACGTGTGTTTCATCGAGCAAACCGGGTTTACAGGGCGCTTTGCTAGCAACATGTGGAAGATGGTGATCCCGCCCAATTTGACCGAGTTTGAGGTGTTGGTGGATAATGGGGCTTTTCCGAGACCCAAGGTGACGTTTCTCAACGCCGACGATTATGCCGAATTGTACGAGGTGTCGATCACGTCCATGGCTCGAGGACGTCACGAATTTGCACCCCCGCCGCCGATCAGCCTGAACGAGTTTAACAACGGCTACGGGGTCATTTGTTGGGACTTTATGCCCAACAACGGGGGTGGTGGTAAAGACGAGTACCTGACCCTGGACCAGCAAGGCAAGGTGGATTTGAAGTTGCGCTTATCGGCGAATTTGGGGGCCAATCACTACGTGGTGATTTTGTGGGAGACGGCCAAAACTATTAAAATGGATTGTAATCGTTTGGTGCGTGACGAAGAGCTGTAATAATGACATCATCACCAGGGGGTACGAGTAACGTGCTTCTTCAGTCGTTGTTGCATCGCAACCCCATCACGCGTGGTCACGTGCGTGGCGTAGTGGCGGCAGATCGCTTACCGGTGGGGTTATTAAAGCGACGGCGCAATCAAGGCTTGATTGTAAACACGGATCCGCACGGTCAACCAGGGACGCATTGGGTGGCCCTGTGGCGTCCTGCTCGAGGACCGGTCGAATTTTTTGACAGTTATGGCGGCAGACCGGAAGACTATCATCCTCATTGGTTGTACTACATACAAAAGACGTTAAAGAGTCCTAGCGTAGAAACGAACGGAAACCAACTTCAGCAAGAGACCACGTACGTGTGTGGTCATTATTGTCTCATGTTTTTGTATTTTCGGTGTCGAGGACGCACCATGCGGGAGTTTGTGCGCTTGTTCGACGCCAAACGGCTGGCTCAAAACGATATAAAAGTTTGTCGTTTGACGTGCACGGCATTTGGCGAGTTTGTGGAAACGCCTGCCGAAATGCGAAAGGTGTGCAGTCGTCAAACCAATCGTTGTAAAACATCATCATCATGATGATGAAAAAAAACACCTACGCACCTCGTCTGAAAAACCCCTGCACCATTATGGTGGTGGGACCGACGGGGTGCGGCAAAACCGAATTTGTGATTAAAATGATTTTGGAACGTCAAGATTTGTTTGAAAAGCCTATCGACGAAATCGATTTTCATTATTCGCAATGGCAAGACAAGTACAGCGACTTGCAGCGTCGCTGTAACGCTGTGAAAATGATCGAAGGCATCGAGACGACGCGCATGCAACAATCGGACGACGACGACGACGACGAAAAAAAAGAGCATGAGCAATCGGGCTTTGGCGGTCCAAAGCAAAAAAAGCAGGTGATGGTGGTGTTTGACGATCTCATGTCGGAGGTGAGTTCGAACTCGGAGGTGGAAAAAATGTTCACCAAAGGCAGTCACCACCTGAACATCACGGTGGTGGTGATCACTCAAAACCTGTTTTACGGCGGACCGAAGTCGCGGACGAACAGCATCAACACGCATTACTATTTTTTGTTCAACAACCCGCGCGACCAACGTCAGCCCGACATCCTATTTAGTCAAGCCTTTCCCGGGCAAACCAAAGCAGCGCACGAAGCGTTTGCCCACGCCACATCTCAAGACCCCGAGCGATTGTTCATGTTGGATTTTTCGCCGCATTCGGCGCCCGAGTTGAGACAGCGATCGAACATTTTGCCGAGCACGCGTCAGTGGCAAACCATTTACCTGAGCAAATAAGCATGAGCGACAGCAGCAGCCGCAACATCACGCGTGCCTTGGCGGAGCTGCGCGAGCTGGCGAGTCAGCTTGACTCCCAACCCGCAGACCCCACGCAGCCGCCGCGATCAACCCCTCCTCCTATCTCGCCGATCAACAAGTGCTTGGCGGCGACGACGACGAGGCTGCCACGTCGTTGGCGAGCACGGCGGCGGTGTTGCAAGCGGTTCGAGAAGTGGTGGACGAAAATCCTGGTCTGTTTTTGAACGTCACGGATCCCCAACAACAAATGTCGTCTTTACCAGCAGCAGGTCCATCGTTAACGCAACAGCACGTCAACACCATCTCACCCGTCCAACCGTCGTCGGTCGTGGCGTTACCCCAACAAAGTCGTTCGGGATTCGTGGGCACGTCTCGCGTCGACGCCGCAGCACCACCCGCAGCAGCAGCAGCAGCAACAGGACCGCAGCAACAAAACCAGCCGCAGCAACAACAAAACCATCAACCGCCGCCGGACGACTACGCGGAATTCGCGCGTCAGTTTACCGAACAGCACGGCGCTTACAACACGTCCACGTTGCGAACGCCGTTGAACGACGGCGACCACCAAACCACCACCCTGACCAAAACCACGACGACGGTGCGCAAGGGCCAACGGCCGGTCGTGCAACGCGAGTCGTTCAGTTCGTCCACGCCCGCGAGCGAGGCGAACGCCGCGGCGGAGCCGCGGCGCCCCCGGCCTGCAACGGCGCGTCGAACGCGTCGTCGCGGTGGGCCCAATATAAGGAGGGTGCGTGCACGAAGGAGAATTCCGTCGCCGACTGGATCGTCGTCGTCATGAAAAAGCGTCGTCGTTTGAAACAGCGTCGATTGCGTAAAGTAGCGCGCCATTTGATGATGCCGTACGTGACCATGCAAATGATGGGGAGTGGTGGGTTTGGTCGTCGCCGTCCGGGCTTGATTTACGTTGGTGGTGGTTTTAACCCTCGTGCGCTCGTCAAGCTGCCGTTAACGCCCTCGGCGCCGCCGCCGCCACGACTTCGTTGGAGAGTATAAATAAAGAGTGGCGTGTGTTAAAAAAAAAATGATGCGTCGACGAGGCAGGCCGGGCAAGCAATTGCCCGTGTCGTTTCAAAAAGTAAGGGCTTCGGCGAGAAAACCCTATGGACCGGCGTTTATTCGTTACGATGGGTACGAGGACAAATTGAAAGGGCGCGGCGATGCGCTGTTTCACGGCGGCCAAATTGGCAACGTGGTCACGTTGGCGGGTCAACCCTATTTAATGATGAACCGATTTAACGAACGCGCCACACGATTCAAGAAGAAGCGTCGTCGTCGTCGTCGATAAAGAGATGGGGTCTCAATTGTTTCGCAACAAATTGCTTTTCCAAGCGCTTCAAGAAAAAGCGTTGGTGCCCAACGTGGTGAATCAATTAGGAAAACGCGAAGTGGATGCGTTGAGCGAAACGATTCACAATGCCATTTATCAGAACACCCCGTTGGACGAGGAGGTGAAGAACAAATTGATGCCTTTTAAAAAGCGGCTGAAAACGATTATAAGTAAGCGCACGTTACGAGCCAATCGTCACAAAGCGTTACGATCACGCGATCCGCGCTTTCACGAGGTGATTAGCGACATAGTCAAAGCAACGCTACGTCATCACGTCCCACGCCGCAGCGCCGCCGCTAGCAAACCCCCCCCCCAAAAAAAAAAAAAATCTGCTGAGTCCGGAACAACAAAAAGAACACTTAGTGGTGGAATTGCCCGAACAACAACAAGAAGAAGAAAAGGAATATAAAAAGGACTCGTCGGAGGAGGGTGAGCATGAAATATAATAAACTGGCGTATTTGATTCCCGTAGAACGTGCACCCTCTGCTGCTGCTGCTGCTGCTGCTGCTGCTGCTGCTGCTGCTGCTGCTGCTCCTCCGCAGGAAGAACCACAACAACAACAAGAAGGAGGCATGAATCCGTTAAACGTGCAACGCATTAATCAATTGAAGCAAATTCAAACGGTGGAAAATCAAAGCCCTTTTACGGAACCGTTGTTGGAAAAAGCCAAATGGGTCAATCACACGTTGGGCAGCAAGCATCAATGGACGCCCGACATTCTGGCTAAATTAACGTCCAAAGCCATTGCCAATTATGCGTTATTGCTGCAACAAGCGCGCGACTATCGCAAAGCGCAAACGTTGGGCGCTGACACCACGGCGGCGGCGAATGGTAATAGCCGTTTGGATCGGACGTCGTCGTCGGCGTTGGGTTTGTCGTCGGCCCCCACGCCACCGTCCGCTCTACCCGGCACCACACCCAAAACACGCAAATCATTGCTGGCTACCCCGTCTTCCTCCAAATTAACCTCCGAAGTGCAAAGACAATTGGCCAAGGCGTATACAAGGTCATCAACCCCTTCTACCTCGCACGAAAAAGCAGCCAAAAAATCGTTGGCCATGTTGAAAAAGATTGACACGGCCTTGACAAGGACTCCTGCCGTGACGCGCAGCAAAACGCACAAGAAACAAGATGGGAAAGGAGGACTGACTCGTTGGTCACGCGTTGCTTTAAAAAAAATAAAATACGCATGTCATTTTTAAAATTTAAAATGTAATAAATTTTTTTTATTATCACACTCTTTTTTACATTTTTTTCTTACGAGATGCATAGCGCATCGAGGCGATCAGATCGCAAGCCTCTTGCAAAGGCTTGTTGCTTTTCGCATGAAAAGTCTTGGTGTTTTTGTGCAGTTCCTTGAAAAGCGGACCCACGTTCTCGGTGTAGCCAAACTTGTCTTGCACGGGTGACGTGAGCATGTCGATCACCTTGTTGAGGCTCGGCAACATCTCGTTGCTAGCAAACGCTTTGAGCCGAATGAGACAGTCGAGATAATTGTGATGCACGTGTGCAAAATCCGACATGAGCATCGCGATCGGTGGATGACCACCTTCTTCTGTTTCTTGAAATAGCGCCTCAAACGGGTGAAACCCCATCTGTGGTGGTGGTGGTGGTGGTGGTGGCGGTGCCGCAGCCATGCCGCCTTGACCGTTTAACAGAAATTCCGTCGGTGGCGCCTGGTCGTTTAGCAAAAATTCCCACAAGGGATCTTTTTTTTCCTCCATCACAACAGTCGTCGTCCTCTCCGGTGGTTTAGGTTTAGGTTTCTTTTTCTTTTCTTTTTGGGTTCTTCGTCGTCGAGCGGCGGCAGCTTTTTGGACAAGTCCTTGGTGGCCACAGGACATTTTCGTTTTTTCGGTTCCTCGTTGTTGTTGAGAGGAGGAGGGCTAGTAGCCGTTACGGTTACAGGTACGTCGCACATCATTTCTAGGGTTGTGATTTAAACGAGGTAACCGGTTCAATTTATACCCGACGAGCTACGCATCATTATTGCGTAGTCTCGCTTGCATTTTGCCATTGTACCTGCTCCGTCAGGTAATAGAGGGAGATTATTACCCTGTTGGCCATTCAGAAGGTAACGACCGTACTCTTCTAAACTTCGTCTCCTCACGTAACCGAAGAAAAAACTTGTGCTGTGAATCCACAAGTGTAACTGACTGTTCAGTTTATCCAGCAGAACGGTTAACTCTGGCCATTCTGGACGAAGGGCATCACGTTCGTGGTACAAGCGTTCAAGACTATCGTATAACGTGTCCCAGTACAAGAACGTGATGCACAATCCACCAAAACACGAGCACCCCCCTTCATCTGTTTCTCTCTCTTCCACAATCAGGGCTGCCTCTTCGCGAAATTTAAGCACCACATTCATTAGATTGTTGTCCTTCGTGTCGACCGCATTGAGCAGGGGCAAGCATTGTCGAAGAAGAGCAACCACTTTTTGCGCATGATGATAATCTACCGCTTTTTCGGCTTTATCGGTGAGTGTCGCACTCTCTGCCATTGCTATCTCTGTGTGTGCCGGTCTCGAGCGCGCTTTTTATAACGAATCACAAAGACACACGTATTGTTTAGGAAAACTCTTTTTTATTACATTTCTTTAACAACTCGTCTTCGTCGTCTACACATTCTATCACTCATTTCAGTGGCAAATTTTAAAATTAAACGTAACGCCTCCATCAAGCAGTCTCGTGTCACTGTTCTTTGTTCAGGCATTTTTCGCGACGATGCCACGCTTCACCAACGCTCTTTTGGCACGTCTAAATAAAGCAGTTCCCGCGCTTTTAATTATGCTACGAGTCACCGGGCTTTTTATAAGACCACCGCGACCTCGTTGTCGAGGCCGCCGACGCCGCCGCCGCCTCCGCCTTCCTCCATGTTGTTGTTGTGATGTCATTGTGATGCCATTGTGATGGCGCGTCTATATCTGCTATTTATATTGTTTCAAAAGGTGATGAGTCCTGCAGAGGGTGTGCTGGCGGCATACGACACGGAATTTTCTTCCCAAGCAAAACGATGACATCGCGCAAAGGCCAACTGACGTTCCAAATACCGCTGAATCATAAATTCTGTAAGATCTTGTGGGTGCTGATCCAACAACGTGTGTAAAAAGTCCAAAATACAATCGTGCGTGGGAGATTGATCGCCATCATATCGCGGTGGCATAGCAATTCGCCCTTGCTGTTGTTTAACGATGTCGGCCAGCTTGTAAAAAAAGGATGCACTTTATTTTTTTCCGTCGACGACATCGCCCAGCCCAAGTCGTGCTCGATTCTCAGAAGCTACGTGTTGCAATTGCACACCCAGTAAACGTCTGCAGACGGCGTCGTTGAGAAGCTGTCCCAAAACAGCGAGAATCAAATGAACATTGGGCTTTTGTAGGCTGCTAAAAGAACTCCAAATTTCGGCGAGTTCTTGATCGCTAAACGTTTCGTCGATATCTCGGCTTGGCGGTTGCGACTGCAACGACTCCATAATAAACAACACCCTGCGCAGCACTTGGGATAATGGTAGAGTTTGATTAAAAAACGTAAACGTGAAGCAATCATCATCTACTCTTGAAACAGCCCAACGAACAGCCTTGTCGCTAGCGCCCCATTTCTTGAGCACGTTCTTCCACAACGGAACAAAATGTGCGTTTTTTTATGAAAAAAATAAAAACGAACATGTTCTAAATAATTCCCTGGCACCACTTTTTCCATATCCGCAATACGGCGAAAAAAAAGTTCGTCGGTACGATCACCGCAATCAGCCATGATGATGTTCGTCTTGTTGTTGTGCGTCTGGTGATGGTGCAGGAGAATTAGGCACCACTTCGATCGGGACGACGGTTTTATGGTAACACGCTGTTTTTTCTTTTTCTTTTTTGGTGGTGGTTCGTGACCTAAATTCGCGTACGTTTGACGCACCACATCTTCTAAAGAGGCGCCACCACCACCTTCGCGCTTGATAACCTTTTCTTTTTTCTCTTTTACGTAGCAAGAAACACACAATTGCATCTGCTCGCGTCGCCGCAATTCCTCGTGCAGGTTGATCATCACACGAGTGTACGTTGCTCTCGCCGCAGCACGACCTTCGGGATTACCAAACACCCACTGTTCTAAACCCTTGATTAGGGTTTGTGTGGGTAACACCCGGCTGTTGGCCATTCCAAACAAAATGTGATTTAACACATTAAAAACGTTTGCCTTGTCTTCCACGGAAAAATCGAATCCGTGAGGCGTTTGATCGCATACGCTACACGTGTTGCTCAAGGCCATTTTTTTCTTTTAGCTTCTGAGTCACTCTGAGTTCGTTTGTCTTTATAGTTTTTCCTTAGAATCAGTTAAAGGTAAAGCTCATGTGTACTTCACGACCCCGAGAGGGTGGATCTTCTTCTTCTTCTTCTTCTTCTCCCTGCACCTCTTGCTCTTCTTCTTCTTCTTCTTCCTCTGATTCACCCTCTTCTTGAACGACATCACGAAATACGAGCCGACGAAAGTCATCCTCGGTTAACCCAGTACGTTGTTTGAGCTTAGCGATTACCTGCATCATCTCAGCGGTCAGTGTTACAAAATCAGCCGAGGGCAAAGCCATTTTTCCGTGTTCATAATCGATCATGTGCTCCAATTGAGCAATATGTCGCTTTATGTGCTCCATGACGAACGCGCACTAGTCTATAAAAGCGCGCTCAATCCACCCTACCCCTTTTTATAAGCACACACGAAGAAACGCCGGCGCAGGAAGCAGCGTGGAGGTATTGCCGTGGGTCCACGCCGCCGCCGCCGAACGGGTGCCGCAAGTTCGGTACCTCAAATCAGTCACGCGTCCATAAAGCGTCCGGTATTCAAGGCGTCCAAAATCACCAACACCATAGGAGAGGTATTGTCGGGGCTTGTGAACGTGGCCCCCTCTTTTGCTGTCGGATTTCGAACGCTAGGAAGCTTGGGGTTAAAAGGGGTGACGAAACAACCCTACGTTCAAAAACATTTGAAAAGACTGTTTAACTAACTGTGGATTATTTTTTATTGTAACATCTGCAAACACTGCCACTGCAATTCACAGGCCATTTGCTCAATGCGCTTCATCAGCGATCCGCTATAATCTGCTAATAAATTTTGTTGAACACAATATTCTTTACACTGATTTTCACTAGGAAGTTGGGTTAAAGCTGCTTTTAAATAACCGCCCAATTTCAACAACGGAGACACGATCACCTCGGTTTCCAACATCGTTTTTACCTCGGTTACAAACGACATGCTAAACTCATCTTGTCCATGCATACCATTCATGCAAAAATAAGCCTTTTGACACACGTCGGACATTTTTTGGTGCAAAGCGGCGTTCACTAGGTTTGGAGTTTTTTTAACAATCCCCTCTAACAACCGTAATAACATAGGCATTTCCGACATCAAAAAATGAGTCAACGGTAACTGCCTGGGTAAAGCATAATCTAAAAACAAGTCACACAGCCCCATCAAGGCTTGACGGCAACACGCCAACTCCGTCCATGGATGGTGTTCAATTTGACGCGCTTTATCCCACAAACGGAGGACCAACTGAATCAAGTGAGGATGCTCTACCAAAACGGACGCTAAGGCACGAACTTCTTCCGCTGATTCTTCAATCGAATTCATTATCTAATTCGCTGGTCGACTCCTTCAAAACCACTTGGATCTGCTGCTGCAACTTCTCTTTTGAATGGATGAGCAACGCTTCACGATCGACACAATAAATATCGCAACGCTCCAGTTTTATTAAACATTTTTCAGGGTTCGTTTCGGGTAATTTCGACCCAAACCCCTTCCCCTTCCAAAAATAATCACGCCATTGACCCACCCACGCCCCATCAGCCAGCACCAGGTCGCAAACCGTAGTCATACACTCGTAAAAATCGTCTTTCAACTCACTACATCCGCAATGCGATTTTGAATAAAATGTTTCAGGAGGGCCGGCGGGGATCGTGTACTCCGCAGCCCATGCCGTGTTGAGAAATCGAAGCATTTTATACAGCACCCATTGAACGTCTAACACGTAATCCACATCACCTACAGTTTTGCAATGTTTATTCATTTCGTCACACAAAAGCCACAAGATGCGAGACGAGCTCGAGTTGAAATCTTCGGCACACCACAAGTCAGCAAAGTCCATCTGAAATCGAGCATCGGTTAAACCAAAACCACAATCCTCGCTGTCAGGCCACCACACGTTGTGATTCTCCCTCGCACGCGGCCGGCACACCTCCACAAATGGAGGTTGATGAAACACATGATACGTAAACACTTGGCTCCAATAAGCGATCAACGATCTAGTCACTTTGTTCGACACCGTCCTTGCGAGATTTTTTTCCATCATCATCATCGCTATCCGCTTTACGCGATACCATTAGAGCACCCAAGGTAAATCCAGCAGAAAAGGGGATAAAAAACGCCAACGCCGTCAACAAAGCCGCTTTAAGCGCTATACTAGACAATGACATGATGATGATGTTTCGTTGCGATGCCTAAATGTTATAGATATTTTTTTGTCAAACCGTTGGATAATGTCTCAACAGGAAGTTGCTGAAATAGGCCTTGAATGTCTGATAGACAGGCCATGCATTAGCTCATCAGCGTTCTCTCTCTGATATCGGATTGGCTATGTTTGACACTGAATTTATTACATGAAACGCCATGAAACGTTCATCTTTTTGTTCTAGTAACAGTATTATGTAATGTTATCTGGACTTTTAGATGCTACATGTCTGGGAGATGTGATTGATAACTTAAATGAATATAACCACAACAAACAATCAATTTGATTTGAAAATAACCATGGCCCAGTTCCTAGAAAGTTTGGTTAACACTAACTATTCTGGAGGGGCCCAGGCCCCCGAACCCCCTTCCCTTATTAATCCCTAGTTTAGCATTAACCTTCTAAAATGATATCAAAGCCAAGTTTTAATTCAGGATTACTCATGCCTAGGTCAGCCAGTGGAGAGACACAGGAAATTTCTGTAGAAATCCATTTTTGTGAAAAGCTTAATTTTCCATGCCGCAACAATGGGACCAAGCATATTTTGAAAACTTCACATTCTTGTCGCATGGAAAATTCTCAGCTTTTCCAAAGAGTGGGTTTCTGCAGAAATTCACTGATAGTTATTTCACTAAAGTGAAGCTGGCTTTACTACCAAAATCAAATTCATATTCACATCTCCCATACACTTAACTACCAAGAGATACCCCCCCCCCTAAAAGGGAAGCTCTTAAAAGAGCTATTGGACTGGACGCATGATGTCATCAAAGTTTGGTTGGCATTATCCCATGGCTAGCTATGTCTTGTGCTTGTAAATCCAGATATGCGTTGAACTCAAGTCTCAATCAGCCAGCATAGAGATAGTTGCAGGGAATTTTCTGCTTTTCCATGGACAAACATGTGAATTTCAAATTCATTTCAAATTCTTGTGTTCATGGGAAATTTAGCTTTAATCCCAAAAATGGGTTTCTAAAGAAATACCATGTGCTAGATTTTGTGATTCCAGAAATCATCCATATTCCCCTTCCATGGAAGGAGTTGGAGATATGACCCTCTACCCTACCCCCACCTGACTGAAGTTGTGAGTGAAAAATACAGTGATTCAATGGGAAATAAAAGAAAAATTAAGTCCCCACCCCATTGGAATTTCCAATGATCCCTGTGGGTGAGGGTATGGATTTGTTTCTGGAATCACACATTTCACTGAAGTGATGCAGGCTGATGATGAAAATCATCACATCAACAAATTCATACTTAACATCTCTGAGACACACTTAACTACCCAGAGCCCTCCCCCCCAAAAAAATGTTTTGTTATATATATTGGAGCTGTTATAAACTAATGTCATCAAAGTGTTGATGGCAACCCCATAGCTAGCTGGCTCTTGTGCTTTTGGATCCAGGAGTGCATTGTACTCATGTCTAGATCAGCTAGTGGAGACATAGTGATTTCACTGAAGTGTAGATGGGATCTTTTCTCAACAGGACGGAAAGGACGGAGCTTTCTGAGGTCTTCTAGCATGGCTGTTTCATCCTTCTCTGCACTAACAGTGGAGTGGGCCTTAGAAGAGGTGACCTTTGTCTTCTGATCAAAGTTATCGATGATAGACTTAACACCTGCTGCAGCCTTTGATGCCCTCATCATGGCAGACTCTGTCTTGTTTGCTCCCATGGCCTTGACAACATCTTTGCTCGTCTTGTTACAGATTTCCTGGGCAGTATCACAGGCAATATTCTTGCCCTTGCCACCATTCCAGTTGACAAATCTGCCCCATTTCACTCTATGAGCAAGTTCCTCAGACATAAGTGCCTTTAAGAAAGTGCAATCAGAATTGTCAGAGCACAGGGAGCAAACATTAATTTCTCTGGGTTTCTGGTTGTTCCCCAAGAAAAGAAACTGAACATTCAAGAAAAAAAGAACAATAATCTTTGTAAATTGATTACATATTAATTTTTTTAGCAAGAACAGAACATGTTGAAGTCAATTGAATTCATAGTGCTACTTTGTATTATTTTTCTTGTCTTTGTTAAGAGACCAGCACTCTAGCCACAGTACCTTTTGTTCCATGCTTTGATCTTAATTGCTCTGGAGAACATTTATTTAAAAGGCTACAGATTTGCTTGATCTCAAGAGAATAAAATCACATGATCCATGAAATATTGAGAAATCCAGCAATGTGAGGTTCTTTTTATGGCATTTTTTCTACAGTATTAAAAGAACAAAACAAATTGATAACCTCAAATGTTTACCTCTAATTGGGCAATGCTGGTGAGCATTTCAAGTGCATACTTGGAGAAATGACTGTGACTGCGAAAGTACATCATGAGGTATTTGTTGTTGATGGTGTTGCGCTCTCCATCTCCTTCAGCACAAGTGTCAATAATTTGCATGAGAAAGACCACCAGCTCAATGATGTTAAGTCCATAGTATCTGAAAAAGACATTGCAGAGTGCTTTCTTATTCTAAAAAAGAAACATGATTTTATTTTGCCAATCTCACCTTACTCTGTCAGCTTTTGGATCTTTCCCATGTTCATCACTAGTTTGCTGTGAAGTAATTTCATCATCAACAGCAGACTGGCGGGAAGCATAACTGTGGTCACATGCAACAATGTTCAGCACCTTGTTTGTCTCCTCCATCTCAGCATGCTGTTTAATGCTTTCAGCATCTGGGTCAGCCATGACAAATTCATCAACAAACTTGCCAACCACACGGTCAAAGTAAGCCTTCTTTGCTGTCCGAGGAAGGTTGATTATACCCTTTGGTGGTATCTGCTTGGTGAGCTTGCTATCAGGACTAGTCATCCCCCAGAATTCCATGGCAGCTTCCAAGATGTATGCCTTGCCAACACTCAAAAGAAACTGCTCACAGCCTTCATAGGATCTAGAAATTTAGTGTCTTTCAAAGTTAGTGAATAACAAAGGATGCATAATAGCACTCAATACTAAATATGTTTATACTGTTTGACAGAAGAGTGTTAAAATAAAAATGTCCTCTATGGGTTAAAACTATATTCAGTGGAATCATTATCACAGTACAAAAAATGACTGTTTTGTTTCTTATTATTTTACAGTCACTTTAAGCCTTGTGAATATCTCTCAATACTTCTACTTTACTACTTGTCCTCATATTTTGAGGGCAACAGTCACTCACCTGGTGACTTTGTCCGGGGTAACATTCCTTCTGTTGTACTTCTCCCTAAAGAACTTCAGAGTACCAATCTCTCTAAGAGATTCCGAGGAATAGAGCTTGTCAAAAATAAGCTGAAATGCAAGAATAAGAAAAAATCATCTTTAGTATAAACATATGATTCTACTTTTGGAGCAAAGAGAAATAAAGAAGTTCTAGGAATATGGAGTTTAATACCACAAGAGCTGGTGAGGTTTAGACACCCAGCTCTTGTGAAATTAGGTTCTGGCATCCAGAAGTTTAAAATATTTAAAAACTAAAAGAAAAGAAGACAGGAAATCGAAATATTTACCCAAATTTTATTAAAAAGAATAAAAATGCATAAAAATTAAGTGCTAAGAAATAAGAATCAAAGTAATAAAAAAAGCTATCCTTAATTATAAAAAAATACACAAAAAAATGGCAAAAACTCCTAGGGGATCAAGGTGAAAAAGAAAACTGGGGGTCTCCATCAAATTTGGGATATCTCTTTTGGTGGTATGCGCAATGTATCTCTAGTATGCCACCTAAACACATCCATTAATTCTGAAGGGAAGGGGTGTTAATGGCATGGAAAATACCTTACCTGTACAAATGACATTTTTGCGTGGAAATGCTCTCCCACAAATGGAGAGCAATGGTCAAAGCAGTCTTTTGCAGTGTGGCAGCCTGCTCTGAGGTCCTTAGCCCCAGCAAAGCGAACCCTAGTCAATTGGTCTCCACCAAATGGTACAGTGATTCCTCTCATGTGGTCTGTCTGGTCATCTTTTGTGACATGTGCAGCTGGCTGGTCAGGAGCAGATCGCAAGCCACCCAAGGCTCCTGGTTGGGTAGGTCTTGAATCATCTGGCACTACAATCACTCCAGCCTCCTCATACACTGCCTCAATGGTATTCTCATATGCACATAATATATCCACCACATCACTGTACTTCCTCTCATCTTTCAGAAGCAGTGGTAAAGGGATGATATCTGACTTCTCACTCATCTCTGTCTGGTATAGATGATCTATGTGCTCTGGCACCACTGACTTAAGGAAACCAAGAGCTGCTACAGCAGACACAAGTACACGGCCAACAAGCACCATGAAATTCTCCCGGAGCTGTGAAACTTCCTTGTCTGTCAGAAGAAACACATTATTTGGAATGGTCTTGATATCTCTCCTTGGTGAAACAGTAGAATGACCAGAATCAGAAGGAATTCTCTCCACTATGATGTTCGATGCAAAATAATGCAAATCCTTATTTTGGTTGTCTGAGCGCATGTCATGTGCTTTAATCCTGCAGTCCCAATTATCTCCTGTTCCTTGTAGCTTTTTGCCATCTTTAATTGCTTTCACAATCTTCTCAGTGTAGTGCTTCCCAACAACATCTAGTAGATTGAGCTTACTTTGGTGGGAAAGAGTAAACCCAAGGCGCTGACATCTTGTAATTAACTAAAAAAAGTGAATGCAATAAAATAGACTCAGATTTAAAGACATGGGGTTATCAGGGGCAGGTCTAGGAATTTCAGATAATGATCATAAACACATTTTGTACCCAAATTGTCCTTCAGAAAATACAGTTACTGTAAAAAAGTTAGGCAGCCCCTCTAAGTAAGAATTTCATTACATCAGACCCCCTCCCCTGGAACTTCAACTTTTTTCCTGGCAAAATACCCCAGCCCTGGAAAAAAATCTTTTGTGGAAGGCTCCTGGAAAGTATACTTTTTGACCCCAAAACCGTACCTGCTTTTTGGCATTTCCCTCTGAGAAGAGGATTGTATTGATTCGTTGTACCAAGCTCAGTTCCTGGTTTCTCTGATACATAAGCACAGCATAGCAAAGGCAGATAGGAGGTATGACTGATTCAGTGTTCTTTTTGGCCACCACACTTAGCACCTTATGCAGGAAAGAACATCGGGTTGACATCTCGTCAATTATGTTTTGGAAATTAAACTCTGCCATGTGTTGGTAAGACTTCTCTCGAAGAACTGAGGGGTTTCTTTTGCGGCACAGCTCATGGCAGGAATTGCTCAGGTCGTCTAATATCTTGTCCTCGCAGCCAGTCCTAAGAAGTTTGTCACCAAGTATTACAGATATCAGGACAGATACTTTGCGCGTGTTTACTGCAAAGATTAGTTTTTTTGCCAGCTCGTCACTGATGTTGCAACCTGTAGAAATCTGAAACAAGACAAAATAAAAATAAACTAATGTTTTTCCTACAAAAATATAAAATTCGACTTGGAAAAGGGGAGTATCATTATATATTAAATGAGAAAGTTCTTATATTTTTGGGAAATCTCAGCGTCAGTTTTGATACTTACACTTTTATCCTCCGTTGTCCGAGGATCATTTGCCGATCTTGGACTTTTTGTAGTTGTTGTAAAAGAAAGCGTACGAGCTACAGGGCTTTTATTTTCCTTTCCGGTGTGCAATTTCTTAGATGGTTGATAGGGCGGAGAAAACTCTTTTGAGCGCTTGTGGGTCTCGCCTATTCTCCACATTTTCTGCTTGTCAATAAATCACGACATGGTTGTAATTTGGCGGTCAAAAAGTATCTCATCGATATTGAAATATGAGGATTCAATTTTCCAATATGATCGAAGCCCGCCAATTAAAGAAACAACCGCCGCTTTTTATAAAGAGCCCATGTTATATGTGTTCCCTCAGTGGTCCGCAAGATCAATATGCGAAGCAAAACATGAAACAGAGAACCCCGCCCATTTTCCTAGATCTTTTATTGGTTGGTCTCGTTCGTATTGTTTCTGAGTGGTGGATTTCGATCCGTCAAGAGGGAAGAATTAGTATAAAATAGTCAAGTGCGCGAAAACCTAGCCGCTTAGCTACAATATGAATGCGTTCTTCCACAGCATTCGTTACGCGCTGGAAGTTACAAAGTATGACAGCGTGTTCTTGAGAGTTAAACAGATTAGGGTGCTTGAGTTATGCTATTTCCAAAGGGATTGCATTGGTGTGTTGCCGACAGGATACGGAAAGTCGGTAATTTTTCATCTGCTACCGGCCATGTTCGACTATAAAGGCGGTCTCAGCAAACCACGCAAAAGTATAGTTCTTGTTGTGTCGCCACTGAACGCCCTAATCGAAGATCAGTTAGGAACCCTGGAAAGGCATGGAGTAAAAGCCGGCAGATTGACCTCCAAGGGACATTCCTTTGTGGATAGTGAGTCGGATAGTGATTCTGATATTGAACAGCATGATGATGTGGTAACTGGAAGTTGCAGCATGGTATTTACTCACCCAGAGGGGTTTACAAAGTTCAAGGGAGGACGGTCTGTATTAATGTCAAAGGTCTACCAAGAGCGGGTAGTGGTCTGTGTAATTGATGAAGCACACCTTGTTGGAGAGTGGGGCTCAGAATTTAGGACGGACTTTACTAGAATCTGCCAACTAAGGTCAATTTTTCCAAATACCTCAATGCTCTGCTTAACTGCCACGGCACCCAGTGAGCATATCAAGCTTCTGAAATCTACACTTCTGCTTGAAAGGCCTAGCGTTGTGATTGCAAACCTTGACCGTCCAAATATAGTCCTCAACAAAAAAAGACGAAAGGCATCCTCTCTTGGATCAGAAGGTTATGATGACATATTATGCCCAATTGCTGATCAGCTTGCAGCAGAATTAATTAACTACCCATTGACAATCATATATATGCCACTAAAATGGTGCGGGTATGCATACAAGCTGTTTCATGACATCTTAAAAAAAAAGCCTTCTTTCCTGAGAGTGAGCAAAATAAGCCAGAACACTGTTTGTTTGCTCAGTACCATTCACCACAGACTGAGACAATGAAACAAGAAATATTAACTCAGTTAACAGGGCAAAGCAAATTCAGAACCGTGCGTGTTGTATTTGCAACAGTTGCAATAGGCATTGGTGTCAACATCCCAGATGTGCGTCAAGTGGTACATCTAGATGTGCCAAGAACACTTGAATCATACTATCAAGAAATTGGAAGGGCAGGAAGAGATGGGAAACCTTCCCAAGCATTTTTATACTACAATGGTACAGATATTGCAAAGAACAGACCTGGAATGACAGACAGTATGAGAAACTTTTGTCTGTTGGATGGCAGTTGTATGCGTGAGCATCTGCTGCAGTACTTGGGCTCCCCAATAATAAAAAGAACAGGAACAGCAGACTGCTGCACTTCATGCAACACATCGGATATCCCTTCATCTGGCTCTTCAGAAGCTGATCAGCAAAATAACGTGAAGATTGTCAGGAGTGTGACACAACTTCAGAAGGATCACTTGGCAAAGTGTTTAAAAGAATACCGGTTGCAATTGGCCAAACAGAGAACCCGTTTTAGAGGAATAGA
Organism: Scolanthus callimorphus; assembly: GCA_033964015.1. Lineage (NCBI taxonomy): Eukaryota > Metazoa > Cnidaria > Anthozoa > Actiniaria > Edwardsiidae > Scolanthus > Scolanthus callimorphus. Next base: position 225,569 of record JAWWUD010000135.1, on the reverse strand, counting down.
CCAGAGCACTGGCTTCACACTGGCTTTGATTGATTCTATTGTGAAGGACTGTGCACACATAGAGTCTACTGTGTACATTTGTGACAAATTTCCAATATGGGATAATGCTCATGCAGATGTAATAATGGAGACTATCAGGAGCATTTTTGGACATTGAACTAATGCAATGATTTTAATGAGCAGTTGCCATGCCCCTGTGTAGAGTGCAATTCCAGAAAATCTATTCCCTCACCATGGAGGGAATGCACTTAAAGACCTCCCCCACCCCTCTGGAATTTGCAAAGGAAAAATATAGTATTTGTATGGAAAGTAGGGTCTTAACCCTCTAGAAAATTAGGTAAATTGGCCCCCCACCCAAAACCCCTGCCCCTTTGAAATTTCTGATTCCCTCAGTGGTTGGGATATGTGGATTTTTTCTGGAATTGCACAATGCCTCACTTATTCTCCTTCTAAACTGGAAATTTCAGTGAGTAATCATTACCACCCTGACATCCTGGGACTTTAAATTTACCAATCCTAATGATTTTCTGTGGGACAACAAGTCTGTAATTTGCAAGCTTTGTTTTCTGGCATGCAACAAGGGTAAATTTGAATGGTTTAATAATGATATTGTTTGCAACTGAGCATGCAGGACATCAGTTGCATGCAAGCAAATTCCATTATCCTTTCAGGCAAGTCAGCCCCTACCAGAATTTTATCCTTTGTCTAAGTAATTTCATGCAATACATTGTGAGTTTTGTACCTCTTTTGAGATGAATAGTAAGAGCAGATTTCAGATGAGTTGTGAGTAATTTACAATTACTTTGTAATTATTCCTATATGTTTGTTCTTCAGAATCAGTGTAGTCACTTTATTGCGATTGGTTTCACTACAATCATGAAATTTGCTCTATGCTACTGAATAGGTTATTTAAAGCCAAGACTTGATGTTACTTTTTACAATGTTTCCCAGGATATTTTTAAAAGTTTGCAAAATATTTTCTGTACCAGAGTATTCAGGGGCGGATCCAGGATCTCCACTAAAGGGGGGGGGGGGGGGGGGGGGGGCTAAAGTAAAAAAAAAAAATGGAGACCAGGGTTGTAACCTGGCTCTTGCAGATACAGTAAATGTATGGGGAAATCTATCGCAAAAGGGGGGGGCTGGACCCCCTGAGCACCCCCCTCCCCCCCAAATCTGCCTATGGTATTTCTCCTGGTTTCCTACTGTAACCTTTGTATTTCACTCGCAATTTCATTTTTTTGCACCTGATTTCTTACATCCAAGGGTTGACATAATAACAATAATCAGTGAAACATGTCATGGCAAACCATGCTGTGGATTATTCATGGAGAGTTTATGACCATATTTGGTCAATAATGAACTCTCGCCTGCTAACCCAAGCAGGCTTTCTCTTCATAATATTGCATTTTTTTTGCTCAAATTAAGTAGAGCAACAGTGGTAAGTGATAGTATACTAACATTTAACATCTTTTAAGATGTCTTACAACAACAATTTTTTTTCAAAATCTGTTGAATTGTTTTTCCTGCTAATATTCCACAGCTTGGTACTGAAGCAATGTATGTTTGTAACACGTTTCAACTCACATATATGTTTCTGTAATAATGGAATGGAATAATCCTGGAAATGGACAGTCTTGTTGATGACAATAGGAATAAACACCTACAGTACTTGCCTTATGAAGATGAATGGAATTTATATATTTTGCCCGGGAGGAGGGGGGACTCCCCATATTTTCAGACGGGGGTGCTCGTCCTATCCCTTAGGGTATAAAATTGACAGACATGCTATCTCTTAGGGGTGTTTAAAATCAGCCCTATCCCTTATGGGAGTCTCAGAACAATCTTTGCCCAGAAATATATTGGTGCTGACACCAGAACCGATATATACAAAGGAAACTTGGATGAAAACCCTAAAAGACACCAAATTCGCTTTTATTTGTTTTGACCTGCCAAATTTGCTATCTTTTAGGGGTGAATTCGGTGGTCACCATGCCAAATTTGCTTTCTTTTAGGGGTAAATTTTGTTGTTGGCCACACCCATTTTGCTATCCCTTAGGGTCAAAATCAATTTTCCCGAGGAGCACCCCGTCTAAAATATTGGGAGTCCCCCCGGGATATTTTGACAGCTATTCTTTAGTTTGATAATGCTGTTAACATTCCATTTTGTTCCATAGTATAGAACTTACATAAAAAAAAAATTTCTGAAGTAAAAGGGAAAAAAATCCTAGACTTCAAATACTCAAATAAACACTAACAGATTCAAGTTTGATTGTATGTTTAATGGCTCATCCCACAGCGAAACCTTTCCTAGCAGTACATGAGACCTGAAAAATAGAAAAAATATAGCATTTCGATTAGAAGATGGATAAAATAGCCATTAAGCTGTAAATTTATTCTGACGGGATTCTGAACAAAGCGTAGGTTTCAAATGATCGGCTATGTGGCTGTTCTAAAAAAAGGATCATCTTAGTCTGGCTTCCACTATAAAAATCCTTGAAATATCACATGCAAAAGCCATGTCGACGTTGCCGTACAAAATTCTTACCTTTGCGATGGTTCGTTAGGACTGATTTAAACGTGTTTTAGTCGCCCTTTTTCAGTCCACGGTAAGCTCCTACTCCTGCTGAACAATTTTAAATACATGCTGAAGTTTAAACAAGTCATTAAAATAAATTCCAGCTCCGATTTCCGCCGTCTTCCCGGCTGCCCGCCCGCCATATTGTTTTTTGACTGTTTTTCTTAGGCGGTCTCCCTGTGGAAATGCCCCAGCCTTTGCCAGGGTCTTCTTCCGAATGACCCGCCATCTTGGAAATTACCCAGAAGACCCTGGGAACGAGGTTGCTATGTGAAAGGCGTTATCATCCCCATCTTCACCCATCTCGTACGTTGCCCCTTCTCGAATCGGGTAAAACCGATTGCTTTTTACCCGAGAAAGGATAAATTCGCGAAACTGTTTAACGTGCTCGCAGAATCGGCTATACAGAAAAAGGCTCAACATCATCATGGTGGTGACGTGCTTTGATCACCAAGGATCTGTTCAGATTGGGGGGATTCTCGATATCGAAGGATTTTTCATCCAGCGCCGCTTTTATCCCAAAGAAATTGGAATCATCACGGTGGAAGCTTGGCCAAATTTTTCACCTAAACTACACCGCTATTTCGTCAGTTATCCGTTCCACTATTCGTGGCTTCGTCACAAGGACAAAAAATCATGCAACTATGTGAAAAACTTTATTCATGGATTTCGCGTCGATGACCGCCCTCGTGGACACATCGCTCTTTCCCAAGTGCAGGCCAAAATCAGGCAAATTTACGACAACCACTGCAGCAAAGAATCACTGATGGCTTACAAGGGAGGTCACGTGGAAAAAGATGTGCTCGACGCATGCGGAATCCCCAACTACAACCTCGAAACGCTAGGATGTCCTAAACCCGACGACGATAAGTTTAACGAATACGCGTACAATCACCCATGGCCATTCAACAAAGAAACTAACACGTGCGGAAAACATCGTCCTTTAATCGACGGTAAAACACCACACTGCGCCATTAAAGAAGCCTGTTTCTTTTTTAATTGGTGTGCTTATCACAGTTAATTGACATTAAATAAAGCCGTTTCTCTACAACAACACGCATGATGGTGATCTTTACAATAGGCACGAATTACAAAATTGAGATAGAATTTACTACGAGGAATAAACAGCGCTTCCGCGAAAACCTCCTCACATTGATCGCTTTTCTCTATAACCTCGCCAATTTCCTTAGCCACTTTCCAACACACATGAGATCGAAGCTCCAAAAGGGGTGGCACTGTTTCAAACGATTGTTTTAACAGAGAAAAACACGTTTTTTCAACATGCGGTTGCATCACACGAAACGCCGTAAAACACACCTTGTCGTGTTGTTCACCCATTTCGGCAGATACGTGATCTCTGAAATGAGGTATCGAAGCAAACATAAACAAGCACAATATCTCCTCGTGGGTAAACAACCCCGACGGCGGCAGTAAATTTAAACCTAGAACTGCAGTTAAAAACGCATCATCCGTTACAACCTTTTCCACCCCTTTAGGAAGAAGCACATCTCTTTTGTGATTTACCTGACACACCTCGCCATTCTTCCTCACGTGCCCCACCACTTGACAAAGATGATCTTCAAAACACCTCACGAAATGCTCAAAACGAGCCCCGTTGATCGTACGAAACAGCTTACCCTTTTCATTATGAACCCAAAACACGGCAGGTAATAAATGCTCAACCACAACCATCCAACGAGATCCATCCCATTCAACACAATCCGCATCGCGAACCGCAACCGCCTCGAGAGCGGAAACACACACGGCGTGAAACTTAACCACACGGCTAGGACAAAAATCCTCAACACGGTTACACTGTCGAGTTACCTGCACGATCAGGCGCTTAAGCCACTTACCCAACCCCGAAAAACGCCACGTTGACGACACATGACACAAACCATCGTACTGCACACAATACACCCAATGCCCCTGTCGTGATTCAAACGCCATGGCCACCCCATGCAAACACTGAGGGGGAGTACCATAAAAACAATGATTGATTTCGTTGAACACCATCACCCCTCGTCTATCGTGCTGAACTGGCCACGAATCAAACACCTCGCCATACACTTTAACGCACGCCTGACACACCGCTCTAGTGTGTTTGATCGGGGGTTGAGTTCTCAGGTAAAAATAATTTAACAGTTGACTATAATTAAAGTTACACTGAGTTAAATGCCAAGACGAAGTAAGCATCTTGAGGTAAAGATTATTCAGGTAATCTACATGACTAGCGTATTCGGGGTAAAATCCAAACAGATAAAACGCGTCTTTGACAGTCCATCCTTCGCGGTGACAAGGTCTTTGATACACCAAAAATTTAATCACCCCTTGTTGGGTAATCTCCAAGTGTGCTAGGCGGTTTAACCGACCGGTTCCTAGATCGTTGCGAGTCGCTTGCCATAACGCCATCTCATCGTAACGAAGCGAGGGGGACGACGAATGATACGAGCACACCACACGATCTTCATTCTGGATCCTTCTAGAAATGACACATTCGCACTCATCCCCATCACAAAGACCCACCATACTATGTCGAGAATCGTACAGTCGATAACACACCACAAGGCTTTCGAGAAAATTACAACGCGTGCGCCACTCATAAGGCATAGTGGTGTGGCGGCGGCGCCGCGTTCATGGCTCTACTAATTACGAACTTGTAATTATACCCCATCGGTTACAAAACAAAATTAAAGGTTACAAAAACGGCTATAAAAAAGAGGCGCGCAACTCGCTTTTTTCAACCAACCATGTCACTTCTAATCATGTCTAAAAATGATCGCTTTCGCTGCATCTGTGACACAGCAATCCCTTGCGTTAAACGAGGATGGGCTTGCATTGTGGAATTTTGGTGTTACCCCGATCGTAACACCGCGTTACGCAAACTCTCGAATGGGTTCATGTTTTGCAAGACGGCGTTTTTAAAAAAAGCGGAACACGATGTCATGTTACGCACCCTGCTCGAACAACAGTTTGTGCGTCTAGAGGATAAAGTCTATCGCTTAGGTAAAGAGTTCCCCTACGACTACCTCCGATGGAGATGCGCTTTTGTGATCACGCTACGACATCAAAAACTAGCATTAATCAATAGACCCAGATCAGAACGTAAACGTAAAAAACCTCACCGCTATGGCCAGTCAATAATGATGGCTACGAATGCAGGTAAACGATGCATGATCGGCGAGTACTGTCCTCCAGAATTTATAACATTGAGCGATGATGGATTAACCTACCGCTTCATCTTTACTAAAAACTGGCAATTTCCTTACTTTAACACGAGCCGATTCCATAGACGAAGTCGTCGCCTTTCAATCAAGCGACTACGGCGCGAAGGTTACACATGGCCGTGAGCGTCAATAGTCAACGACTGTACACAATGCCCTGTTACTGCGACACGACACCAATACAATGGAACTCTACTCACCAAACACCTTATGTGCGCTTTACAAGAAATCAACCGGCCATACGATCGTGCGTGATCAACAGAACGGCTGTGTGGATGACGATAAAATTACCATGTCTCAATCACAACATCAATTTGTTTTTTTGTGACACTCAGTTTATGAACATGATTTACAACGCTCGCGTGCTAGACCTTCTCCCACGACTTCACCCCGCTAAAAACATCAACCTTTAGAGAGGCGACATGCAAAACGTTTATTTATGGCGTTACGTCTACATCAGGCCAGCACCAGAGACTTTGAACAGTGGAACATTGCACGACAAAACTTTGATCGAGTTAGATTTAGTTTAAGCTACCCCAACAAGCATGTTTGTGTCAGTGTGTATACGTGGGGGATAGAACGAACGTGTATGCGTGACTTTACCTAAAAACAAATGCTTTGCTCTTTTTGATCATTTTTACAGGTAACTCTCTTTTCAATGTGTGTGTGAACCTGAACGTTGAATGAACGTGTATGCCGTTCCTTTTTAACCGCGATTAACCAACTCTTTTACCTTATAAAACCATTACAGTTAGTTCAAATGCTTGAGGCTTGCCAGCCATGCCATTGTACAGCTATGGCAACTGGACTTTTGACTTTAGCTATGTTTCGCTAGAAGAATCTTCAGGCAGTTACAAATGGGTTAAACGCAACGGATGGAAATGGTTAGACCAAAAGTGGACCAAAAAGGAAAAATGGATAAGGGTGAGCATCGTCAAACCGTCAGTCGATGCTTTACCCTTTTTTCAAAAACTGCCTTGGGATGTTAAATTGATCATCTGGAAATCCTATCACATACCCCTCGTAAACAACCTTCTAGAACGAAAACGCAAGATGGGATGGAATAAAATTCACAGAAACGTGCGATTACTCATCGAAGGGCCATGGTGTGACATTCAAAAATGCCAAACAAAATTGTACGTTTGCTGGAACTGTGCCCAATGCTTTCCCCTCTGTGCTGCCTGTTTAGACAACGATAAAAGAGAACATCGCTTTGAAGGTATTGACATTGATATTTTATCCAAACAATCACAATTTACAGAAGAAGCTTGTATTATTGGTTATGAGTGTGATTATGCATAGCCAAGCGGTTTTATCAATTAACACGAAATATTCTATCCTAGATATGGACGAAACATGCATCAAAAAATTTTACGTTGGAAGAAAATGGTTTTTCATTGACGATCTCTCCTACTTTATCATCACACGTTTTGGAGATTCGACCATTTACAACGATATATTAGAAGAATTTGGTCCCTTTAAACAATATGAAAACGACTCCTTAGATGAAGTGAAAAAAGAAATGTTATTACCCAGGCGCAAATGTTTGTAAACGAATAAAATTATTAAAAGCATTTTAATAATTTTGTGTTAACTTACACAGCGCAAAAAGGCGTGTGTTCGGGCCCGCATACGATAGAAAACGGGTCGTAATACGTCGTAATAGCGATTTTTCATATATAAAAATGTAAATAGTATGTGTAAATAGTACCTGTAAAATGACTGTTCAGCAAATACTGCACAGAAAGAACACAATAAATCTTGTAAAGCTCTTAACGTTTGTTTAAATCTTTTACGAACTCTTTTCTTCCTTAAATCTTTGGATTCTCGATCAATTATTAAAAAAAAAAGAGATAGCATAGTAAACCAAGTGATCTATCTCAGCTAGCTTTCTCTTTTTTATTGCTATAATGTCATAGATTCAGCTTTTCATCTAGTTTTTCTCTTTGAAATGTTCTTTTTATTTAAAATATTTCTCTTCTTGATTTCTCTTTTTCAGTAGTACTTAAATTTTTTCAACATGCCCTGCCTTTACTAAGCTTTGTTAGTTGCAGGGCATCCTGTGTAATAGTCTGGTTTTTGTTTTCTAGAATAAATTGATTGGTTGGTTTTCATCCAGTGCCGTAGCACCTATAGAGGGCACAGGGATATTAAGGAGAAGGAGTAAAAAAAAGGGGAATGGGTGAGGATGCGGTACTGCGCAGGAATCCTGCACGTGCACTCGGATGTAGACTACGATATAAAATACGCTTTTTTCACAAACAAGGTCCTCACAAATCTGGTGCATTCTCGCGCAAAGAATAAAAGGGATTAGGAACCCATAGCACAATCAGTGTGTATATACGTACAAGTGGTCTGTATACTTCCTCACATTTCGGTGCCTCGTAAAATGCACGTAAAAATGAACGGCTCTGTCATGTGAACATGTTTGCGTAAACATACGATTAGAAACGGAAATATAAGTATGTTGTAAAAAAAACCTAAAAATCGTATTGCGTGTATGGCCCCGGAAACTTCTGAATACGCGAAACGGGCCGTTGCAAACTCGAACACGTCGTTAGTATTTTGTACGAGGTGTGGTACGGGAATTTTCGACACGAACATCCTTGAACACGTGACGTGTCGTGCGCAATTTGAATACGCCAGAAATACGTGGCGTTGAGAATGCATTTTCATGTCTTGAATATCCTCGAAAATGGCCTATTTTGTGCTGTGTTACAATTGAGGTGTGCTTGACTTGGCTGTTAAAGGCTTGCTTGGTCGCGTTACGTTTTGTGCCAAGATATATACACCACAAGCAGCTGAAACGGAAACTGAATCGCGAATGAATCGTAACTTAATCAACTTACAAGAGAGTTACAATTCGCTACTGGAATAAACTTTTTTTCCTTTTTTTTTCAGATTATAAAGACAACTTTAAAAGAGACAATTTTAAGGGATCACGTATTCGCGGAATTTTTTTAAAAGGGATAGAAACGTTCTATCTTCACGGTGATATACAAAATATCTACCCCGACAAAATAAACTATGTTGAATTCGATTGTATTACTTAACCACAATTTCGCTTTTCTTTTTTATAGATGAAAACCAAAGATATGCCCAACAACATTTTTGCGATGGATTACATGTGAAATTTATACAATCGGTTAAACTATTTTATTTTAACTGTAACGTTAACCAAAATATCACGATCAATCAACTAACTAATCTCAAAAACTACAAAATCGATTTAAGCATGTATTATAATCAACCATGCTTGTATCACTTTTTCAGGTGAACAATTTCTTCTGGACCACAAGAAACAGAAGAAATTATGTTTTAGCGGTATTAAAGAATATTTCTTTTGTCCAATTATAAAAATAAGAAATATAACTTTTATTAAAAAATGTAACTTTAACTTAAGGTAATTTGCTGAAATAAAAAAGGTCAACCAATTTACCCCTGTGTTCAGTTATATAACGACCTCACGAGCTGTAATTTTAACTTAAGGTAATTTGCTGAAATAAAAAAAAGGTCAACCAATTTACCCCTGTGTTCAGTTATATACCACAGCATAAAAGAAACAACAAAACGAGTACACCGCATCAGTTCATCATGATCATTCTCCCGGCAGGAACCAGTAGCTTAAAACTACTGCACCTAAAATGTGTTTGCAAGGTTTACCGCATGAAAGACGAGGTGATAACCCTCAATTTTAACCATCGCACCTGCAAGTATTACCTCGAACGAGAAGGCTACTCGAAAACATGCATACCCAACATGATGGCTTACAAACTTTGCTGCTCTTTCAAAGACAAGCCGGATTTGGAACTCTTCTTCTGCAGAGGCGAGTTAAAAACACTATTAACCAAGCCGGGGAATAAAATTGCTTATTGCAATCGCCTCCATAACGCCCTAAAGACAGGTGATGAATACAGCTGTGACCAAGGAATACGAAGAAATGAGCTCTTGCGACTACGTAAACTATTAGATATCAAAGACATTATAGAAATCAGAGGACAGTCGTGGGGTATTGCCTGCAGCGATAATACACCCTGGACTAAAGATCATATGTCTACTGTAGAATTCTAATAAAAAAAGATTGTGTGATCCCTTTGCGTTACTCTTTGGCGTGACCTTTGACCTCCATTGTTCTCTCGACCAATCGCGATTTTTGTGAAAAATTCCGTCGGGTAAACGTTTTACCTGAATCAAGTTATTGATTAAATTCCGTCGGGTAAACGTTTTACCTGAATTTTTGTGAAAAATTCCGTTGATTATGCGTTTAACCGATTCAGGTAAAAATGGCCCCATCATGCTCATTAATTATGCGTTTAACCGATTCAGGTAAAAAATGTTCCCATTTGTCACGTTTTTTGCGTTGTGTGATCCTTTTTTGCGTGACCTTCGACTCCCATTGTTCTCTCGACCAATCACGTTGCTTGTTTTGACAACCATTGTTCTCTCGACCAATCACGATTTTTGTGAAAAATTCGATCGGTTAAACGTTTAACCGATTCAGGTAAAAATCTTCCCATCAGCTTACTACTTGCTTAAAACCGGGAGCCAACTCCCTCCGGTTAGTCTTTGGTCCAAACCCAGAGACTCCTGCATTCCTTACGGACAAATCAAGTTTTTCCCACCGCCTCCCCAACTCCGGCCTGATTTTGGGCCTTAGTTAGGCATTGATGACAGGTTACATGCAAGCTAGTTAACTAAACGATTTGTTTGTAAGAAGGTGGCGTTTTTCCTTGCCCCACCTTTTGCTGAAGAATTTTATCTTTGTAATTTGACTTGGATTTGAAAATTAAACGTCACAGAGTGTGTGGCCAGAAATCTCCATACCCACGTGTGATTGTTTGATCTTATGACCCTTCAGCAAAACGATCACGGCGCAAAAAGAGCTCGCCCACATATACCCAATTCAAGATGTTTTCCTTGTAAAACGTACTCGAGATAAATATTATTTTCAATCACAGAGCTCTCGAAAAGGGTAAGAAATTCCTGCTGCGTTTCTTGTGCACTACCACTATTTCATACAATGCTACTTCGTGTACTAACTTGCGAGCCAAGAACACAATAGACAAACGCTTCTACAGATCTATTCAATCTACCTAGTCCGGCTTTTGTAAATCCATGATTATGTATAGGAGTGAACCATGAATATTGGACTCCACTTTGAGTATCACAGGAAGGGCCATATCTCGGTCGCGTTTCAACCGATTCACCTCATTTTTGGTGTGTAACTTTCAATCGATATGCGTTCAATCAAGGAACAAATATTGCTAAATCGAACATTTTGTTTTTGTGACGTCATCACTTTAAGACTCTATTCAGCCCGTCTCGTGAACTGATGGGGCGGCGCCGCTCCACGCGACGATTAAACGCGGCATCCTCTTCAAGCGACTTTGACATCCGCCTCCATTCGCATTCCCACATCTCGTGAACGACAAACCCTTTCGATCTGAAGAACTCCACCACCTTTCGGTCGCCATGCGCAAACTTTCAAACTTTTGTTTTTTTCAACACATTGACGTCATCGGCACGAAAACACGTGGTACATCCGTGAAAGAAGCAGCCAAAAAAACGTAAACACCAGGTTTGGGGCCAGGTAACCGCCAACTTTGCGAAAAAACAAGATTTTCTCACCCATGGGGGACAGTGCCGTTTGCAATTAAATGTGACGCGTTCGTTCTACATGATGAAGCCACTTCAAAGCAACCGCCGATTGCATGTGATGAGGGCGATACCCAAGAGGAGGAATCGTGGCAATGGTGTTCTCTTCTAAATCATTGGCTTTGAAAATCTGCAATACCCTTGAGCCCGGGTAAACCGTTTGTCCTTCGTCATGTCCACGTGGTGTTGAGAAAAAAACTTATCCAAACATTCCATTTCGGAGCACTTTCACGTCCAAATTGCAATAACGCAACAGTTCCTTTTGAAAATAAAGCGGCGCGTTCTTGCTCAGCTCCTCGCCATACCACTGGCAAAAACGACTCGCGCATGTCCTCAAATCCGTACGCCAACATGTTCGGCTTACTGAACATATGCGGAAAATACCCCTTGCTTTCTTCTAAACCAAATATCTTGCTGAACTTTTCCAGGACAACAGGAAAAATGCATATGAATCTTTGAACATCACTTTCCGCTCAACAAAATCCATGAACATGATCTTTGACCCTCGAAATACAATATTGGAAGGTAGAAGACCGTGCTGTAAACACCATCGCATCACGAGCTGTCCAACGTACCCCATGAAATTGTGACAAATAAACGTCACGTCAGCATTCTCCAATGAAAACGCATACTTGCAAAACTCGTCCAGCCTTCTAAATACAAGATAACGCCGCTCGCAAAGAGGACACCCGTCCGTCTGCGTTTCAGGCAACCGATAGCAAACATGGCAGCACTTCATCACCACGGCCAAATTCACAGTATGAACTGTCTTTGTCTTTTTCAGCGGGTTGAATAAAACAACAGTGCTCCGAGTCTACCCATTGGCCACAATTGCTGCATTTGGTCTTTCCGCATTGGTGCGATGCAGGGGTCAAAGGAGACAGTCTCAACGTGTACTTGTTTAATACGTCCACGCGTTGACAACACTTGGCTAAGTCCTTCGAGGGTCATTAGACAATTTTAGCATACTCGAGGGTGTTAAGGCCTCGGACGGGGGCAAATTAGGCCAATTTTTGAAAGTTTGTATCTCGAGTTTGTTTGAATCTTACATACTCATCTTTGGTCATAAATTTTATATCCCGGACCTACTACACAAATTTAAAAGGGTTATTTTGACTTCGAGCAGGTGGAAGTGGTCACGTGACCAGAGAAAGATAAAATCGTTTTCTTAAAATGGGGTGAGCATGTTTCTTTTAAGGGAATTGCATTTTATCTGAAAAAGTTAAGTTGATGGTGCTCTTCCAGAATCTGTTTGGAGTGATTGACTATCATGTGCTATTCTAGATATATGCCATAAACAGAGTGACATAAGTTGAAAAATGTGATTTGGGAGGGGTCCAAAAATGTCCCAGGCCTTAACTTACTCGAGTAAAAGTAAGAAAAAGATGGAGTTGAGCAAGAACGACAAGAAAAAGTCCCGTCTAGCCGATAGGTCCTGCGTGTATACTGTACTCGGCATGAAATGAAGGCATAAGTCATGAAATGTGGATTGAGTATTAAAAAAGAAAATAACAGTAAAAGGTTTAAGTTGAACGAGACGTAATTGGGTAAATGAGTATTTAGGGCTAGGATGACGTGGGCCAAATAAGGCGTTTGTAAAGTGTCGGAAGAGACACATGTAGAACGTTGTTCGTGCAACGTTTTTTCAATCTCCAACATCACTGATGACCATGATTCTTTTTAAAGTTATACAGTACAATGCAAATACAATAGTAGCGTCAACATAGTCAATGCGGCTTTCGACGTCATTTTTACAGTTGGTCATTTCATTTATTTTTTGACGCAGACAACGTCCGATCGGTGCCTCTCCTAACATCACAGGTGCTCTTTGACGCCAATTACTTGCAAATGTGTGCTTATTTGCACCCATACGCCAGATCGCGCCGGAACGAGGGATCTTTCTCATTTCCCGTTGCGACATAATACCGAAGGCCGTCTCCCTCTGCTACAATCAAATGTAAACTGTTGGAACACTTTGGCGAGAGATAACGCTCTCCCGGTCCTCCCTTCAATGTTGTCCAAAATTGTGTCCAGTAATATTTTACGCTCAACATTGGGAGTGGATGCGGAAGGACAAGGTGTTCCTACGACTTATGTATTTGGATGTAGCTTCATATCAACGTTGAGCGGACAAATAAAAGCCCATGGGATGCTGAAACAGGTCTTCCCCTCTCACTACACTACTCACTGTCCCACGGGGCGAAGAGCTACTCAGCCCAACGTCCAAGAGCAGATATCTCAAAGTATGACTGAAAAGTGTCGCGGCAAAGTTCCGTGTCGCCACCGCGACGCTGCGTTTTTCAAAACACATCTTTGCTCGCGTTATGACGAATGGCTTCCACTCCTGATTGGCTAGAGGTTTTGTAATTGCGTTTAGATTTCGATACTCATCTGAAATCTGCTCTATTTTAACACTTTGGGTTTCATTGCCGTAATATGGAATCTGCTCTATATGAACAATAAGCATCAACACGCTTTGATTGGAAATTATTGTTTATTAAAACATTGCGAGTTGCGTGAAGAAGTCACGCCCTTAAATTGCTACTAACAAGCCATATATACTGGTTCCGTGCTGCCCAGCGTGACCGTTTTATAATTGGCAAAACTCACTGGTTTTGTACAGTGAAAATAACATATCAGTCAATGAGTTCGAAAACCCTAAGCCCACTATGCCCAAGCTACTTTTAACACGTTATAGCAGTTACGTTGCCAAACGTTGCTGGATTAAATTCTTGGGCAGCCCAAACAGATTAACAAAAGTTGTGTAAGTTATTACATGTACCCTTAAAGAAAACTGCTCCACTTGCTGGGGGATGCAGATGGGTATCTATAAAAAATATGTCAGGGTCCCGAACAACAAATAATTATGTCTTATTGTCCATAATCAAGATTGCTAATGTTGTCTGTCCAGACACAGCAAGTCTTTGGAGCTGTACTGCGACTCTAGTTTCAACATGACTATCATCTAGCCGAACAGCAAGCGGCAGGCCAACCTGAATTTTGTAACGAAATGATAACATATCACTTGCTTCTGCCGCGGAAAGATAACGACATGGCAGGGTCGACCTAAAGCTGTCGTATACATTATTTCCTTTACGCATACTCTGATAGATGAGGCAGGTCCACAAGGGTGATATGATTCCATCTGTTGGGGAGGGTAGATCATCGACCATGATGTTGCGTGACATCAAACGTGAAGGTCGTGAACCAAAAATAGAGAGAAAGGACAAAACAGACAAGATTTGTGCTGACGTTTCGGACTCTGTACTTTCAGTCCTTCATCAGGGCGGTTACAGAAATCAGTTACATATGCAAACGCGTATATACAAACGTACCCTGCGCGCGCAGACAAACTCTGAATGCGCGCGCGCAAAGAGGAGAAAACGAAACTGAATACAATGGTACAATGTTGTGAAAAACTAAGTCTAAAGATTTCTAAATTCTTCTCTAAGGTTAAGTCCATCAGGGCTCATGGTTCCTAACTTGTCGGTCCAAAAACCCACGACAGAAGTCAGGTCCTCCTGTTTAGCCACCTTCTTAATGCACTTGATGGTGAGGTCTGTTATTGTATGCCCATTGCTTGAATTGAAGTGAGCCGCGACAGGATGAGCTTCAGCGTACTTTTGCCAAATTTTGATCGCGCACTTGTGGGTTTCTCCGACGTACTGCTTTTGGCATTTTTTGCACGACGTAAAGTACACCACGTTGCGGGATTTGTAGTTTAAATCGCTGTTGATAGAGTAGCACTTTCCTATCTTGGAGCTCGAGAAGGAATCATTCGTATCTACAAAGGTGCACGTGCCACATCTCGTGTTGGCCTCATACCACGTTGTGTGGGGTTATCCGGTGTTAGGCGGGCTCTGACTACGATGTTCCTGAGGTTATGGGGACGCCTTAAAGGCTACCATGGGAGGCTCTTTTATGACTTTTCTGCATTCCTTAAGAGTGCCTTCCTTAAGAGTGGTCGATAGGCAGGAGTGCTGACTGAAGCATGGCGGTCGGATGTCAGTTTCTCAAGCTCTCTCGTAATCTGATAATTTTTCACCTTAATTTCAATAATTTTTACTTCTATACAAGCCAAACAAGTATCTAATGCAGCCTCGTCTATACATGTTGCTTCTCACGGCGATAGATATCACTACCCGAGCAGAAATTCTAGTCGGCATTATAGATCTAGTCATATACACCCGCCATGTTGGAGGAAAGTGAAAACTGCAGTGGACCTTGTCAACCTGTCATTGTGCGCTGGATATCTGGTCTTGTTATCGGGAGACGTTAGCCTAAATCCCGGACCATCAACCGAAACTACTATTAATCCCCTGACGTGTTCGTGGTGTGCAAAGGGCATACGAAAGGGACAGCCTAAACTGTCTTGTATATCGTGTGAGCGATTCTTCCATCTCAGATGTCTCGGTGCTGATTTTGAAGTGGGCCGAAAATGTCGCCAATGCACTGTCAGTGATTATGTTGAGCTCAACGAGAGTTATGACCCAGACAACCTTTTAATTCCACCTAAGCTGCGGGAAATTGGACAACTCAGGGGTCTAAAAATTGTACATCAGAACATACAAAGTCTCAGCGACAAAGTTGACCAGGTACGTCTTCTGGCTCAAGGGCTACACTCGAGTATTCAGATAATAACACTTTCTGAAACTTGGCTTAAGTCTGATAGGGGCGATAGCGAATTTGAAATCGCTGGTTATAGACTATTTCGTAAAGACCGCGGAAGAGGAAATAATGGTGGAGTAGCGGTATATGTACGGGACGACTTATTAGCGACGAGAAGGGTGGACCTTGAAAGGAATTCTGTCGAAGGGCTGTGGCTGGAAATTGCTGTACCTAAGTCTAAATCATTCTTGTTGGTAACTTCTACAGGCCCGACCGTACGTCTAAATATTACGATAAAGACTTCATGGTTACATTGAATGACATCTTAGACACCGCTACTGCCGAGGGCAAAGAATTGATTCTATGTGGCGATTTAAACTGTTGTTTCATGTCGGCTTATCGTAATAATACTGAATGTAAACAACTTAAGTCAATTTTCAAAGGTCTAAATATGAAACAGCTTATCGAAAAGCCAACCAGGATCACTAAGGATTCTAAATCACTGATAGATCTGGTCGCCGTAAATTGCCCTCAGAACATACGATGTTCGGGAGTTGTGTCCACTCATCTTAGTGATCATGAGCTAGTTTACTGTGTACGCAAGATTAACTGGAAGAAAGCGCCAGCGCAAATCAAGACCTTCAGAAACTATGCTAATTATATTCCGAACGACTTTTGCAAGGATCTTAAAGGTGTTATACGGAGTACCATTTCTACTCCCAGTGGGCCAGATGTGAGTGTTGATCAACTTTGGGCTCAGTTCAAGCGTGCATTTGTCACAGTGGCTGACCGTCATGCGCCAGTGATACAAAAGCGTGTGCGGGGTGTGGAAAATTGTCCGTGGCTGAACAAAAGTATTAAATCAATTATGCGACAACGCGATTATTTCTTGAAAAAAGCGAGGAAAACAAACCATTCGGAGGATTGGTCGAGTTATCGCTGTTTTCGCAATCGAGTGACGAGAGAAATCAAGAAGGCCAAAGCGGCATACAATAGGAGATTGATTGAGGACTGTGATGGCGATCATAGGGCATTTTGGAAGACGATGAAAAAGCTCCTGCCCGGGGAGAAGAAATCCGCCTCACTGAATATTTCCATTAATGGTCATGTTTCCTCCGATAAGCAATGCATAGCTAATGCTTTCAATACGTTCTTCGTCTCCGCAGCTACTCGCCTTATGGACACTCTTCGGTTTTCCTGTGCTCGTGAACACAGGGTACCCACACGTCAGTACCCTCCTTTCACCTTCGAAGAGGTTTCGGAAGGCTTTGTTGTATCTCAGTTGCGCAGCCTGAAAAGTGGGAAGGCTGTGGGTTTGGATAACATTCCTGCCCGACTTTTAAAGGACGCAGCGAACATTGTAACCAAGCCTTTGACTGTCATCATTAACACGTCACTGCGGTCCGGACAGATTCCCAGTGATTGGAAATCTGCGCGAGTTGTTCCTCTTTTCAAGAAAGGGAAGTCGGACGAAATGGACAACTATCGGCCCATTTCCATTCTACCCGTTCTATCTAAACTTCTGGAGCGTGCAGTGCATGTTCAGTCGTATGCCTATCTCCAGCGACACAAAATCTTGAGCCCGTATCAGTGCGGCTTTCGTAAATGCCACTCGACAGAATTCGCCGCTCTTAGTTTTGCTGATAATATACGCCGGAACATAGATCAAGGCCAACTAACTGGCGCTGTGTTCATCGATCTGCGGAAGGCTTTTGACAGCTTGGATCATGGTGTGCTGCTGTGGAAGTTGTCTGATCTGGGAATTACTGGGCATGAATTGAAATGGTTCACCGGTTATCTGTCAAACCGAACCCAAGTCGTCGAGTTTCAAGGCATATCTTCTAACCCTGAAGTTATCTCTGCCGGGGTACCTCAGGGGTCCATTCTTGGGCCTTTGTTGTTCATACTACACGTGAATGATTTACCGAATGTGACGTCTAAGTGTAACATCCTCATGTACGCTGATGATACAGTTCTGTATTGCTCGGGACCCCGAGCCTCATCTATTGAAAACAAACTTAATGCTGAATTACATGAGATAGAACGCTGGCTCTCCGAAAATAGCCTGTTTCTGAATTCTACAAAGACTGAATCAATGCTTTTCGGGACTGCCCAAAAAATTACAAATGCTGACTCTTTTAATATTTCTATCAATGGCAAGTGTATTAAGAGGGTTCACGAGTTTACATATCTCGGCTTAGTTTTTGACGAGCGTCTTAGCTGGAACAGTCATGTAAGGAATGTATTATCAAAAGTAGGCAAGCGTGTAGGCATGTTAGGTCGTCTTCGTGGCAATTTGACTACTCACAGTGCGAATGTTATCTATACGACTCTCATACGACCAATCTTAGATTACTGTGATAGTGTGTGGGGCTGCTGCGGTGAGGTGAATAGTCAAAATCTCGAAAACATGCAGAAGCGCGCAGGTAGAATTGTAGCGCGAACCAGCCGCAGTTTCCCTGCTATGGAATCTCTTAAATGGCCAACTCTAGTGGAAAGGCGCCAGAATCATGTTTTTAATCTTGTCAAAAAATGCATTAAGGGGCGTTGCCCACAGTATTTTAAGAGTTATTTCCAGTTCAACAATGCCATATACGCGCGCACTACAAGACAACGCAATTTGCTGCATTTCCCGGCTGTTAGGACTGAAGCTGCAAAAAGGTCTTTCTATTTTTATGGCTGCACCGTTTTTAATAAATTTTCTAAATTATTTTATATATATATATACATTTTTAATCATATAAAGATTTTTAATCATATATAGTTCTATAAATTCATAATTATTATTACCTATTTATATATGTTTTATATTTTAGATGTATATTAGTGCTCAGGGCTCCTATTGATAACAGGTTGTTTTTCAATCTGAAAGGGCTACCCTGAGCCTTAAAATTAAATATAGGTTTCTGTTCTGTTCTGTGGTGACAACAAGTGGTGCCCTGTTGGATTTGCTTCCAGTTGTGTTACGGCGAACCGCAAGAGCGTCTGCCCGTCAGATTTCAGAGACTCTAGCGATGCTTCTGTTTGTAAGGTCCTGTGCGTACCCTCTTTTTGCGAGAAAGGCGGACAGCTCAGAACAGCGTTGGCGATAGAAGTCTTCAGTCGAGCAAATTCTGCGGAGGCGTAAGGCGAGGGAGTATGGAATACTTGTTTTGCAATGCACGTGATGTCTACAGCAAATACTGGTCATCGCGCAGAATTCTATTGTCTAAAGCGTCAGTTTTACCAAACAAAAGAGAGCTTGTTTTGCTGGATGTGCCTCAGTGAGTTCAGCGCTGATTATAAGAGCATTGTTCTGACTGTGTCCTGATTGGCTCTTTGTAAATACGCGAGCTATCACTAAATGTAAATTTTGCATCGAAGAAATCGCAGAGGTCGTCATATTACTTGAAAACTAAAACTCACTCATCCCTTTAAAATACGACACGGACCATAACATAACTTATACCTCACGAAAGCTTGAAATAATCACTTTGCGGGTTTTGTAGCGCGAATGAAAACCGCAATACAGATCTAAAAATACATGTAAAAATGGTATCGGTTTACAAGAACGACGACATTCGTTGTAAACTTAACTTGTCCCGCTAAAACAGCTTGTCCCGCTAAAACAGCACGGATCACATAACTTATATGGAATGAAAGAATTATATACAAACATTACCCGTGAAAACGTTTTTGCTTACCGAAAGACGCCATACTCGCTTTACTCAGTTGTTCGTTCTTTCCTCATTGCACATCACAGAGAAATTATTCACTACGTTATCCAAGCATTCTGTTTGAACGTTTCGTTGGATGTGAGGTAGCAGCAGCATTACGATAGCAGAATCTAGTCTGGTTCCTTCCTTCAGCGATCTTACTTTGTGAGCCATATTTTGCTTCCATTATTTAACTCAAGAGACAACAGTATTGCGTATTCGCAATTCGGTTTATCAACTTGGCGCCCTTTGTTTCGAATTCCCAAGTGAGTTCTCGCGGTAGATTCGAATCCTAATTCAAATTCTAGTTTTGGAGTTGAATTAAACGACTTCTGTGCTGGAAAATTTCATCTTTAATTTCCTACCAGAAAGATTTAACCATATTGCAGGAAATTTCGTATGATTACAATTTGACAATGAAAGCACATTTTGCGGGTGTTTGTTTTATTTTTTTGTATAAGAATTCGCGCAAAATTAAGCCGTGAATTGCTAATCAGAGCAAAGTCCATATGTTTTTGTGCCAAAATACCCCTACTTCAACCTAAAAACCCCACTTCAAAAAAGGATCAATCTTGTTACAAAAAAGCGAAAATCACAGTTCGATCTTTGGTTAACAGTTTGCGGGGTTTTGTTTATTCCGAATGACTAGTCTGTAGCCGTAGTGTCAGGATTTTGTTTTAGGTATATCAGTGTTTTGGCCATTTTTCTTTGTATTTGACAATGCGTAATAGAGAGCGAGCTTGAATCAAGCGCGCCAGACCGTGTCACGTGACATGCAAATGTCGCTCCTTTCTGCCCCATGTGGGTATCTGTTGGTTTACAGTAGAGGTCCGTGTGGAGGGAGCCATCTGATTTGATTACCTTGACGTCTAAAAAGTCAACAGTACTAACAGACTGGGTCGCCGTGAACTTGATGCTTGGGTGGATATCGTTAGCCATCTGGAGAAAATTCTGGAAGGTTTCTTCTCCGTGTGTCCAGATGCCGAATATGTCATCGATATAACGCCACCATATAAGAGGCTTGAGGTGTGATTGCCTTAGAATTGAGTCTTCCACGTTACCCATAAAGATGTTGGCATAGAACGGGGCCATCCTGGTGCCCATGGTGACACCGTTGACTTGAAGATAGTTTTGTTCCATGAACACAAAATTATTTTGTGTGAGTACCAGCTCCGTCAGCTTCATGAGAGCTTCAGTACTGGGCTTTCTGTGGTTTCTTTGGTTCAAGGCGTGTCTGAGAGCCGCCAAACCGTCATTGTGGGGAATATTAGTGTATAACGACTTCACATCCATGGTGAATAAGATGGTCTCTTCTGTCAGATTGGATATACCCTGCAGCTTACGAAGGAAATCCGGGGTGTCATGGATATAGGAGGGTAATTTCATGGCGATGGGGCAAATCCAGTGATCCACAAACTCTGAGGCCTTTTCAGTGGAACAACCATTTGACGCACAGACGGGTCTGCCAGGGTTGCCGGGTTTATGTATTTTGTGCAGCAGGTACAATCTAGACGCCTTGGCGTTTTCAACGAGCAAATAGTTTAGAGCGTCTTCATCTATCTCTTCCTCCATCTTATCCAGCTGATCGTTGATGTTCTGGCTAAATACCTGGGAAGGGTCTTCATCTAACGGTTGATAGAAATTCCTGTCTCCCAGCTGTTTTTGCGCCTCTTCGATGTATTGCTGGCGATCCTGTATGACTACTGCTGAACCCTTGTCTGCTGGTTTTATTACGATGTCTCGCCTTTCTTTGAGCGATGTAAGAGCGTCCCTCTCGGACTTTGGGAGGTTGTCACTGAAGGCTTGTGTTTGTATTTCCTTCTTAATGTTGTCCGTGATAGCTGCGACAAACGTCTCCAGGGCGTGGTCTCTACCTTTTGAGGGGTTCCACGAGCTCTTTTTCTTAAAGGTGGGTAGTTCCACTTGTTTATCAAGGTCGCTCGGTTTGTTCTCGTCATAAAAGAATTCCTTGATGCGCACCAGTCTGGCGCCAGCTTGGAGATCTTTCTTGAGCTGATGTTCATCCAAATGCTTGGGCACAGGGCAGAATCCCAGTCCTTTGGATAGAAGAGATGTTTCGGTGTCTGTCAGAACTGCTGAAGAAAGATTTATCACCACATTTTCAGAAGGCATAACCTCATTTTCTTGTTGGAGGATGCGATGTTGTTCTGGATATCTGCGAAAGCGGCGATTTCTGCTGCGCCTTCCGTTTCTAGGAGGAGAAATAGCTGGTGTACTGTGCGTGTCGCCCTGTGCTGGGGATGAAGCAGCGTGAGTAACATCATGCACGGTAGGAACATGTACACAACTCTGCCGATTTGCATCGCCAATGGATTGAATCCTTGCGTTTTTCTTTTGATGTTTCTTTTCTTTATGGTCCCGTAAAGACATTTCGATTTGAGTAGCCTTGAAATAAAAATTATGCTCAAGAAACTGTAAGTGTTTCTTGGGGACAGCGCTTTTGATAAATGAGAGAATTTCATTAATTTCTAGGTCTAATTTTTTCACGACATCATCATAGTGAGCTATTATCAGATTCTGCAAATCTAGCGATGTATGGTGTAGCACTGTATCCCACTTAGTAGTAAAATCATCATGCATACAACCTACTTGTGGCTTCACATGGAGCTTTAGGCTTTCATCAGGATGGTTTCTTAGGAAATCAATGTGTAAGAAGTAGCGGTCATGAACCAAAAAAACGCTTGGGGCCTACGGTTGTGATGAAACCCGGATATTTCCAGAGCCCTCGACCGTTTTGGCTAGTGGCGGTAACGGCTTTGTGGTAGATTCTTCTATCTTTTTTGTAGTAAGGAAACAGTGAAGGAAATTCTGAAAGGCATAATCGTGATTCTTTCAGAAATCGTGGAAGGTCTCTAGTGTTTTCAGTTATTACATTAAGCGTCGAGGTGGTATTACAATAAGGGTTAACTCAGTTATTACATTAAGCGTCAAAAATGTGTTACATTAAGGGTTTAAGTTGTTATTAGATTAACCGTCACGTTTTATTACATTAAGCGTAGTTATTTGATTTTCTATTACATTAGGCGTTGGTGTTACATTGTAAAGGGAAAGATAGGAAACTCAAACAGCTCCCTTCCTACATTCACGACACTCCAGATTTTCCACGGGAATTTCAGGACGTTAAGGCACTGTCCGACCAGGCTATACTATTTACAATGGATATAAGATCTTTATACACGAACATACCTCATGATGGCGGACTCGCTGGTCTCAAACACGCTCTGAACAATAGAACACGGAAGACACCCAGCACAAAAGCTCTCTTAAAGCTTTCAGAATTAGTCCTCACTCAGAACAATTTCATCTTCATGGACCAGAATTACGTGAATGGGGTTGCCATGGGAACAAGAATGGCTCCTTCCTATGCCAACATGTTCATGGGTAACATAGAGAACACCATCCTGACACAAGCCTCTCTTAAACCTATTGGTGGCAATACATCGACGACATCTTTGGCATCTGGCCGCATGGAGAACAGGCGTTTGACGACTTTCTCCTCTTCGTAAATGGAATCCATCCAACCATCAAGTTCACGGCAACTCACTCCATGACAAGTGTAGTTTTTCTTGATGTGAAGGTCATCAAAGTTAACGGGTCGTTGCAGAGTGAGATCTGTACTGTAAACCGACAGACACACATCAAGATCTTCTGTGGTCTTCCTGTCACCCGCATCATTGTAAGACTAGTATTCCATACTCCCTCGCTCTACGTCTACGTAGGATCTGTTCCACTGATGAGTTCTTCAAGAAACCGTGCTCGGAGCTTACGACCTACCTGCTGTCCAGGGGCTACAGTGAGAACCTCGTTAACCAAGCATCACCAGAGTTACACAGAGATCCCGCGCAGATGTACTCACCACGTCCAGAAGGAAACCCAATAACACCAGAGTACCTATAGTGCTAACGTACCACCCTCTCCTAAGAAACGCTCATTAGATTGTCAGAGAGACATTCCCCATCATGTGCGTGTCAGAAAAAAGACGGATCGTCAAGCAGGAGCCTCCTATAGTAGCTTTCAGGCGCCCACAAAACCTGAGGGATATTACCGTGAGGGCTCGGGTCCCATCTGAAGACGAGGCACGAGACCATGTGAGCACAAGCGGTGCGGCACTTTTTGCAGTTCCAAGACCGGGAGAACATATCCTATTAGAAGCACCCTGAGCTGCAAAAGCAAAAATGTCGTTTATCTCATATCCTGCAAAAAGTATCCAGCGCAGTACGTCGGGGAAACCAGCATGCCCCTACACGCACGTTTCCGTAATCACAAGTGTACCATCAAGGACTCGGAAAAATATGCGGAAACGTGCCCAGTGTCGGCCCACTTCAACCCCAGCAACGGCCATAGCATGTCAGACCTTACCATCAAGGCAATCAAGAAGGTGGTCAAGTCTGAAGACCTCACCACTGTCGAGGGCTTCTGGATAGACAAATTGAGAACAATAACTCCTGATGGACTCAATCTTAGAGAAGAATTTTATGCCTCACAACAAATGATTACAAGCACCATACCTGCAGGATCACCTTCTTGCATGCTCCATGGGAAGATTCCTCCTTCTAGATAGATATATATCATTCAAGTCGATGGTGTTACCGGTTAACGTATTGTAGTTGTTTACAACTTTGTTTAACTTAGCCCTCTCCTTGGTCATTTTTTCCTAAACTTGGCCCGTTGTTTGGACGAATAAACAACGACCACATCGGTTATAATGTTGCATTAAAGTAATCAGGTGAAACCTGTCGTTTTCAAAACGATCTACTCTGGATAGCGTTTTGAAACGTTACGCGTTTATTGTCGTTTTCATCGGACGGGAGCAGTATCGATAAACAAAACAAATCCGTTTCCAAATGAAAATGATAATAGTAAACGACTCAACTCCGTCAAAGCTATATATCTTTATTACTAAATAATAATAATTGTCATTGTTAAGAACATCATCTCGTATTATGATAGATAAAGCAGGAGCCGATTTACCTGACAGTTTCCTGATGTTTATAGTCAACTGAGCCGGACTGATATGCAGACTTTCTATACAACTTCTAAGAACCGCAACGCCTTTTGCTTGAGTACTTCTTGCTGCAACGAAAGGGGTGTTTGTAGCCTACAGAGGGCCGCTAACTCCTCGGCGGTAACTTCATCTTTCTTCTTTGATTTCTGTTCCTCTAAAATAGAAAAAGAACGTTACCCATATTGCGCCACACATAACAGGGGACATATGAAAAACATGGCCGATATGGGACACGCTTGATTCCGAATCTATCCAAAACTACGAGCTATACAAATCACCTAGTAACAGTATACACAACTATGCATGTAAAAAAGTGGCGCAATCTAAGGTCCTGAGAAATTGTTTGCTATGATGGAGTCGTAAATTCGTAAGAAAACAGTGCGACATTTACCTCTGGCAAATTCTTGTACTTCCTCTTTCCATCCAATTGTATCTCTCTCTGAGCTCCTAATATCACTCAGCATCTTTGACAACTTCTCTGTCGTCTTTAGCTGTTGGTGTTTTATCTGTCGAAATCGTTAAGGGAAATTTTTCCAGATTCTGGACAAAATCTTGTCATTAGCCTAATTCACACTAGAGACGAGTTTCCCGTCTGAGAATGAGAATTCTAAGGCGGAAACTAGTCCGCTTATTTTCGCCAAAATTTCTCCTTCAAAAAAGTTTTTTCGCGCGATCACAGAAGAACAAGGAACCACGTTCAAGACGAGAAACTCGTCTCTAGTGTGAATTCGGCTATTGATAGTTGAATAAACTGAATCAGCAGTGAGCCTGCATATCTAGGTATTCTTGGCTTGCGCGACCATGTTGGTGTACAGGAACAAAAGAAAGTTAATTTGTTGCTCTTTGTTCTGTACACCGCGTTATTGTGATTTTACTCCAATTGGAATAAGTGCAACCCAAGAATATTTGCATCTACATCTAGATCTACAGTATTGATACATTTTTGACAGAAATGTATTGTATTTACATTTGTTGAATAATTATTCCCACAGAAAGAAGATATATATATAATACAAATGTTCAATTTTATATGGGTTTTTATAGGAATTCAAAGCTTCGTCTGCTTTGTTTTTGAATGTTAATCATTACTGTAAGGTGATGATAAGTAATTATTTCTACCGTTTGGCACGTCCAGCTTAGTCAGGTTAGTGACAGGCATATTGGATTACAGTTGGGATCTCGAAACAACAGAGATCGGCTGAGTTTCGCCAACTCGGTCATTTAAAAGACCATAAAAATCCCGCAGAATCCCTTCTCTTCTAACTGCTTCGCTTCAAGCGCCGCTGAAGAGTATGGGTCAACACGCTGCAGGCGTATTCTTCTGCGAGAATACAACTTCAAAGCAATAAGGACATCGAAATCATAGACACGCAATCTCGGCGACGAAGCCAACTCCGCGTGGTCTCCTCTCCAATCGAAGCAATCAGGGATGGATCGCAATCTCGGCAACGTAGCCACTCTCCGCGAACACACCTAAATCAACAGCATACTCGGACAAAATCATCGCACATCGGCGACTTATTCCGCCACTCTCCGCGAGGTTTTGCCACTCGACTGAAGGGACACAAACAGATCCAAACAGTCAACAAACAACAGCCCTCAAGCAACTTATCGATCTGGACACAACCAAGATTTATTATTCTTCTAGAGCAGTTCGTCACCTCGAATCTTTTCGAGTTCAAGCCATTGTCGGATTCTTCAGATTCGCAAGTCACGGCGCGTTCACTCAAGAATATTCAAGGTAACGCCCCCTTTCATACTACCTGGGGACTCTTCATATCTCGTCACTGCGGATTCTTATTTAATTCTTCATCAGACTGTATATCACATGGGTTCTTCCATCTACATAAAGTATCTTCAAGCGCTTTACAAGGCGGACACGTATCTGTTCTACATGTTCACACGATTCCCATCAATATATTCAAGCATGCTTTCGCCGCAGGATATTTAATAGTCGACGATATACGATACCAGGTCAACATGCCATTGATAGGTAACACCGTTTAGTCTTTCATTAGTTTCATAACTTACGTGGCACGCAACAGCCGCAAACTGACGCAGGTACCGCTGGTACTCTTATTTCATCTTATGTACCTACAACTCGTCTGATCAAATTTTTGTCGCGCGCTACATTGCCAGTTTCTGTAATTTTTTCGTCAGGTTTAGTGTTAAATTTTCACTTAAATCTTGTTGTGTATTTCAGTGCCTACGCCTTTCATAATGCGAATTTCTCCGTTATAGTTAGGTGCACGGCAAGTCGCATGCGCACATTCCACTGTTTGTCTTGTTCAAGTATTTACATACCGTTCTATTGTTTTGGATGTTTTCACAACTAGGCTTTTTCGGTCTACTCATAATTTGTAATTAATTAGAATGTACAGAACTTCTTGTCACGAGCTCTTATCGCTGCCACTTTACACTGTCATTAATGACTGTCCAGATTTATCTTAACAATTGTATCCGACACAGGCAGCGCATACACTACTGGAAGGAACCATGTGAAAAATGATGTGAACTTAGTGTGAAACACAAAACATGTGAAATCAAGCATGTGAAACTGATGATGTGAAATGGCGCATCATGTGAAATGCATGTGAAATATTTTTCTGAAGAGAAGTCTTATTTCACATGCTGTGAAATTAATGCGAAATGATTATCATCAACTGTGAATTTTTTTTTTCTAGAAAAAAGGACAAACTTGAACATCCACTGCTTCAGGAATTATTCCTCCAAAAAAATTTCAAAGCTAAATTTCACAATTACCTCGATCCTAAATAGGCACATTGTCTGATGAAAAATTTGTTGAATGTGTTCATCTGCAGTAAAACCACGGTCTAATTAAATCTTCTATCGAAAAATATCGCTAAGTAAAACTATAAGAGACTTCGCCTAGTGTAAAGAAAAATTGTTATATACATCACAGAAACGATACTTTTTTTTTTCGTGCTATTTCAAAAATAGAATATTGCGTGCTGACAATTTTCGGTTGAGGTAAATGTCCGAGCGGGACCTGGGCCGATTCAATGTCGCATCTAATTGGCTAGTATAAAAGGGCGCCGATTTCAGCATAGGATCGTATTTCAATAACGAACATCCTACACACAGTTCATGGATCGAAGTTTCTCGAAATGGCAGATTTAATTCTTCATCAGACTGTATATCACATGGGTTCTTCCATCTACATAAAGTATCTTCAAGCGCTTTACAAGGCGGACACGTATCTGTTCTACATGTTCACACGATTCCCATCAATCTATTCAAGCATGCTTTCGCCGCAGGATATTTAATAGTCGACGATATACGATACCAGGTCAACATGCCATTGATAGGTAACACCGTTTAGTCTTTCCTTAGTTTCATAACTTACGTGGCACGCAGCAGCCGCAAACTGACGCAGGTACCGCTGGTACTCTTATTTCATCTTATGTACCTACAACTCGTCTGATCAAATTTTTGTCGTGCGCTACATTGCCAGTTTCTGTAATTTTTTCGTCAGGTTTAGTGTTAAATTTTCACTTAAATCTTGTTGTCTATTTCAGTGCCTACGCCTTTCATAATGCGAATTTCTCCGTTATAGTTAGGTGCACGGCAAGTCGCATGCGCACATTCCACTGTTTGTCTTGATCAAGTATTTACATACCGTTCTATTGTTTTGGATGTTTTCACAACTAGGCTTTTTCGGTCTACTCATAATTTGTAATTAATTAGAATGTACAGAACTTCTTGTCACGAGCTCTTATCGCTGCCACTTTACACTGTCATTAATGACTGTCCAGATTTATCTTGACAATTGTATCCGACACAGGCAGCGCAAATAGCCACAGTCTTTTCAATTATACACAAAGCATCGTTTTTTTTAAGTTCGTATACCCGATCGCCCTTTGCCTTTTATTGTTAGCACAACATTGCCGATTGAAGTCTGTATAACATTAGTCTCCTCGATAGTCATTTCACTGCTCTAGCTAGCAGTCACATAAATTTGTCACGTGTAGCTAGTAGGCATCACAGCATGATCACACTAGCAACATTTCTAACAGAGTCAGTGATCATCAGCAGCTCATATGCTAGGCCCAGTATTGTAAACAGCTCATTAGCTCACGCAATCACGGAAGTTATCTTGCACAGATCAGCGATTCACAGCTATCAAACCAGGTCACTGCATTTGTAATCCATCGGCTACTATAGCACCAACTACCGGGTCGTTCACAGTTCATTTCACTAGATTTACAATAATAACTCACTGTACGAACTTCAATATTATCAATAGCTCATATGGTAGAAACCAATGCGCGGTATTATCATGCACAGCTCATAGTCATCGCTGCATTGTCATTCATAGTTCATAGCTATCACTGCATAGTCATCTACCGTTCATAGCTATCACTGCATAGTCATCTATCGCATATATTTATCACTGCATTGTCATCTACAGTTCATAGTTATCACTGTATTGTCATATGTATCGCATATAGCCATCACTGCATTGTAGTTCATAGTTATTTCAGCATAGTCATCTACAGTTTATAGCTATCGATCACTGCATTGTCATCTATCGCATACAGTTATCGCTGCATTGTCACACATCCATCATAGTCATCACCGCTATAAAATTCTCTGCATTGTTATTCACAACTCACAAGTATGCACTGCATGAGCTTATGGCAAAGCATAGAACTGTCAACACATTATCTTCACTCGTAATGGTCATCCTTCGCTCCTAGTGTTTACCACAATATCACATAGCTCACTGTAATCATTGCATGGTCATTCCCAGCCTATATGAATTACTGCATGGCCATCCCAATGGCGAAGTAACTTGTTGCATGGTCATCCATTGCTCCTAGTTCTTACCGCATTATCACATAGCTCATTATCACATTGCTGACTGTCGCT
This sequence comes from Scolanthus callimorphus, assembly GCA_033964015.1. Classification (NCBI taxonomy): domain Eukaryota; kingdom Metazoa; phylum Cnidaria; class Anthozoa; order Actiniaria; family Edwardsiidae; genus Scolanthus; species Scolanthus callimorphus. The sequence continues at coordinate 195,893 of JAWWUD010000135.1, read as the reverse complement.
GTAATTCAGCACTTGCTGCAATTGGTGTTGTTTACAACCATCCTTCATTCATTCCCGGTTATCATTGCCTGGCCGTGCATAGCCTATAGTTAGCACTGCATGGCCGCGCAAGCCGTTCACAATTTATCAGTCCACGTTTGCCATTCACAGTTCAATCATAGAAATCACAGCATCGTCTCATAACTGGGCATACAACTGGTGGCTGTACAGAGTAACCACAGCACTGTCACTCATACACTCGTTTTATTCAGTTATTCTACACAGCACTGTTTGTGGTGCTGTGAGCATCAACAATGTCTTTTACAGATTATATTTGCTTGCAGTTAATTTTTATTATCATTTTTTTGATGGTGATGGCATCAACACGGTTACCCTGCGAGCAGTCGGCCTAAAAGAGAGGAGGAAATCACTGCTCTCAGGGTCACATATCATAGAACACTACTCACAGTTCATAAACTAAGCCAATTGCCTTAGAACACCAGTTATATTCATATCCTCTTTCCATATTTTCCTTTTCTAATGCACGCCAATGGTCAATTTTCTTGATTTTATCGCACGTTTTCTTTTACAACTACATACTCCTCCCATCACCACCTCACTACTTCTGTTTGGGTATTTTTGGGCTTTTATTAAGCAATAAAAGTACTTTCCGCGTGCTCTCTGCTTTCTTACAAACACGAGGGGGATGTTGGGAGAACTGATCAAAACTTGAAAGGCACGAGCCGAAGGCGAGTGTCTTTCAAGTTTTATCAGTTCGACCAACATTCCCCGAGTGTTTGTAAGAAACCAGAGAGCACGCAGAAAGTTTTTCTATTGCTTTTAGAAAATAACATACACACGCGCGACAGCGTTGCGTGACAATCGTGTTTCTCAGGTCTCTTACAAACACGCTTTTTAACCAATCAGAATGCGCACATTCACAATACAACAAAGGTATTTTTTTCTAATTCAGTTTATTGACAGCTCTGTAATGTGTTCATATGTTTTCTGCTTGTCAATAAACTTATTTACCCCAAACATCAGCATCTTGTGGTTAATGGGAGGAAGTAATTTGTTAATTATTACTGTAAGGTGATGATAAGTAATTATCCCTATCGTATTAGGCACGTCCAGCTTAGTCAGGTTAGTGACAGGCATATTGGATTTCAGTTGGGATCTCGAAAACAACAGAGATCGGCTGAGTTTCGCCAACTCGGTCATTTACCCACCCACCCGTGCCCTGGTGGGCTTTTATTCAGTTTATTGACAGCTCTGTAATGTGTTTATATGTTTTCTGCTTGTCAATAAACTTATTTACCCCAAACATCAGCATCTTGTGGTTAATGGGAGGAAGTAATTAGGAAGGGAGCACTCTAGAAAGAACTTTTGGCTTGATGGGGCTCAATGTATTTCTCTAGCCTTACCATCAGATATCTCTTCGAGAGTATATGAGGCATCCGTAGAATCTTTCTTCTGTTCAATGAAAGGGCATGTTCGATGAGAAGTTCCTCTCCACCTAAAAGTAACTAATTTATTCAATAACTTTCCAAGTGAAAAATATTCGAAAAATATTTTAAAAAAACTAAGGAAAGGACAAAAGATCAAGATATGGACATTGCAACAGGGCAGATCCCTATGCTGCTATTTGGTACATAATCTCTTGTAGCATGTGCTTTGCAGTATTGCCAAGCTTGGAAAAGTGGCTGTTTATTTATTTGCTCAACCTCCTCGCCAGTTGTTGCGCTGGCCTGTTCTTTTCAGCGGCCACCCCACAATACCTAATTGCAGATAAATAATATCAAATTGGTATTGGTCTCACTTCTGCTATCAATGTAGATTATAAATAACTGTGATTGGATAGTATACATGCTCTGATTTGGTTGAAAACGAATGACCATCATGTTACACAGGATTGCAGGGGCGTAGCCAGGATTTGAGAAGGGGGGGTCACATAAGTACAAATGTATGGTACCCCTTCCCAGCTTTATTATTTTTTCTTAATGTCTAATGTATTTTTCTTTCAAAAAGGTGTGCCAGATGCACACCAGGGCCAACCCCTAGCTATGCCCCTGTATAGTTAATGCTATATGGAGGCAGCTTTTCACTGTTCACAAACTACAATGACAAGGTTCTGTCATTTCCCTGTTCAAATCAAAACAACACAAGGCTTAAAATGTAAAAAAAAGATTTTGGAGCAACAGAAAAATTGATTCATTACTGTAACTGAAAAATTAAACATCAAATCTGCATCGAATTTGCAAGTTTGCAGTTTTTGAGATATTTTGCAGATAAGACTTTTAAATTGGGTTGTATCAAGTAAAGAGGTGGATGTGTTCCCACGACTTCTGCTGTTCTCCCAACCTTTGATGCAGCTATCACCAAGGCTATGGAACATTGAAAATGTTAATAAATATAAACTACAGTCAATCCAGTTGTGTGCTTTGGCATGCATAACTGAGAGAGCTGGCTTCATTGCACTGGCGATGAATGAATCTTGAATCCGCAACCAGGGCCGGAATTGGCAGACCACATCATACCAAAAGCACTCTACTTTGGCTGGTATGAGAAACACCTTCTGGAGATAGTGAGCATAACCATATATTTCACCATTGAACATGTTCACTGAGCGTTGGGCTATTCTGTGACGACAGCCGACTATCTCCAGACCTGTCTCATCTGTTTTTTTTTTCCGTCTTGAAGTGTTTCCTGCTGCCTTCCACTCCCCACATATTGATTTGTTACAGTCATCCTATAGAAGTAACATTAAGAGAAAATGGAATTTAAATTGGCTCATTCTCTTATCATGTCTGGTCATCACAAAACTTGTGATATCCTTATCTGAAGCTGCATTAAATGAAACAAAATAGTGACTGGTGCAGGACCAAAATAAGTAAAAATTCCAAAGTACTTTCATCACTTAAGATACTGCAACAAATCACTAATGTTACCTCTTGTCTATGTTTGGCACCTTTGTACACATCTTTAATATGAGCATCTACTTTCTTATTGGACAAAACGGTTCTCCATAATAGCTTTCACGCTGGTGTCTAAAAATCAAAAACAAAAAAATATTTAGGAGTACCTTAAAGCAAATTATACATAACGACATAACAAGAACAGAAAAAAGATATTATGAACTCCCAAACTGATAAGAAACTTTGTTGGGTGTTCGTTGTAGGATGCAAAGGACTGTAATACAGTTGACGAGGAACACCAAAACACTATTATTTTCATATGACAGTCTTTCAGTAATTTATTTGTACACCAGAGAGCTTGCTCTTCTCTATAAAATAGTGGGGTGACCCAATAGCACGGTTTCTGCAAGGTGAGAGTTGACTGTGTGATATGCAGACCTAAAACGATACAGCTTCATGTTTCCATCCACGTGTGAAGAATGCTGCTGTACAGAACAAGATGGGCACTTCAACCATGATTTCATCTGAAGATTGTCAACCTCATATTGGCAGAATTTCCACTCCTTAAAACTTCTGCGAAATGTGCCCGTATTGATTCGTCCAACCTAATAAAATAAGGAAAAAGATAGTAAATTTTCGCGATAATAATTTTTGGTATAAAACTGGTTTACATGAAACTATGCCTATACACCCTTATCTCACAATAAGGAATAAAATTTATATTTTCCTTATTGTGTAAGGAATTAATTTTCAAATTCAGCACATCGAGTACTACTGCAGAATTTTATAATTTACATCGTCCGCAAACTGATAAAGATGAGCTGGTTGAAAGTCCAACCCAACCTTTTCATTCATTTTTCTCCATGATACATTTTTTCTCTAAAAATGAATTTGAAGAATGCATATCTCTGATATTCCGTCGCTTACCAAGCACCGCGTAGCACCGTTAGCTGCCTTGTGTTGCACATACTTATCTGTAGTGAACAGTCAATGCAGCGGATGCAATTTGGATTTTTATCGCAAATCGGGCATAGCCCACACTCTGGTGCTGCTCTTGAAAAAAAAAAACAGCCTCGCACAGAGCTTTTCTGGATGTCTCCCATGTTGCATTTACTGATTCCATCCGGGCACTCCAGTTTTCTGCTGTTTTCCTTGTGGATTTCTCCCAACTTTTAAGGAGAGCTTCTGTTTCAGATATGACTTCATTGAGAGAGCCTAGAAACAATATTGAACAACAATGACCTGTGTTAATTAAGTCAGCACTATTGATTGCTTCACAAGGGTCATGGGTGCTCAGCTCTGCAAATTCCAAAAGCAAAATTGACTATAAATGTAATAATAATAATAAATGTACTAACCAAGTGCATTTTGCTCAGGATCATGATAAATATCTGTTTCCAGATCAAAGTCCTCGGGAATAGATGATTCCCAAAATTCTGCAAATGAGGGCAACAGAGATATATTTTAATGAATAATTTGCCATAAATAGTTAATAAATTGTTTACTTCTATAGCAATTTATAGTTAAACTATTATTATACATGTATCTGGGATTTGTTAACCTGGGACTTATAAAATGATCTGTTTTTTTAATAAAGATGAAAATTTGGCGAGATTCCATGCTATGCTATGTGCTCATGCCGTTTCACAATCATATGAAACCTGCGGCGCGGTACTGTCGCGGTGGTGGTACCGAACCTGGCTTGCTGTAGATACCGAATGAAACCGCGTAGTCGCGGTACGGTCACGGTCGCGGCGCGAAACAACTCTTTCGCGGCACTTTTCACAGTCATACGAAATGTGCTCTATATACAGCAGAAGTTCCGTACCGCCACCGCGACAGTAACGCGCAGTGTCACGGTGCTTTTCACAGTCATACGAAATCTGCTCTATTTTATCGCGAAAATGGTGACCGGGACTTCCGAACAATTATCGTTTTCGCGATACAAAAATCAGGATCCAGCGAGTGCATGGAGGTTATGGTTATGGTGGAATTGAAAGCCTAATGCTTCTCGAGTAAGAGATAATAAGGATAAGCCTGCACTACATCTACAAACAGGACAATTTGAGGCCATTTTCTGGATAGATTTGTGTCCTATATCACCACAATAATTATAAGCTTAAGTTTATGCCTTAATCGCATTCTCTTTAAAAGTATCCTAACGCGGGCTTTACAAAGATAAAAATGTTCCTTGTTACTGCGATATCTCATCGATATATTAAAGCTAAAAACCAACCTGGATCACTAGGTTCTTCGTTACTAACTGTTCTCGATCGGACTGTGTTGTTTCAGGTGAGAAGTAAATCCGGTGACATGTGATCGGATCTCGCCGAAACTCGATAACACGCGGTTTGGGCTTCTTTTTAGAGCCCTTTCTTTCCTTTTTTCCATCTGCAAAGCTCGAAAGTTCTTTTAAGAGGTCATCAAATCGTTTGTTCTTTTTACGCTTTTTGCTATCCGTCATGATGTAAAAAAACAAAACGACAACCGCGTGTTTGGCTATGCATCTACGCCTGATTGCCCTTGAGTTATGGATTATTCATATATGGAGGTGCTTTCTATACGTATGGATTATTCATAAGTGAGGTTCAGTGGATATGTTGTCCACCGAGGGGACCAAAGGTTGACACCAAGAACGGGCATAACAGATGGCCAAGGCACAACAATTCAACCCCTCACTTGTGACGTATTTTAATAATGAACTGAATTGGCAGACACGTTTTTCGAGTCGATTTCAACGACGCCCGCGTACATTTCATGACGCGTTTCTTTTTCCCACACCCGTGTACCGAGTTCTTTCGTCGACTGTCATAAAAATCATAACACTCGTTACAGAACGCTTTCTTCAAGTGACTTTCTCTCACCAGCCCCTCGGGGTTTTCAATTCGAAAATAAAACGTCCTTTTTGCCCTGTCCGTCATTTTGTACACAAATGCAGGCAACACAAGCGCTTCAGACATCACGTCTTCTTTATAGTTGAACACGACCTTATCACCCTGTATCATGTCCAAGACGACCAGGTTAAAACAACTTTGAACAAAAAGGTACTTTCCCAACTTGCGAAAAGAGTCAAGCTCTTCGCTGTCCAAGACGACAGTGGGCGGCCAGAAACCACTTCACAAGTGTGAATGATAACACCTTGTTTCATCGACCATTGCGCAAATCCTTGGACATCCAATCTGCGCTTGGCAGCATAGTCGTGTTCGGCAATGTCCACCGGAAATGGAAGTTCCCCTTCTTCATGCTCCCGTTGCCCACTGCCACCTATGTAAGGAATATGATAAAGGTCTATTTTCAAGTCGTTGGCCAACATGACCTCTCGCTTGCTCTGAGCGACCCTATGGAATTCCTGATACAAAAACTCGGCATTCATCTGTTCACTTGAAATGAAGGGCGTCGTAATAGGTTGATCTATTCCGTCACAGTACAACACAATCTGTATCTTATCCAAAGGCTGAGCCTCGACATAAGACTTCATGACATTCAACACTGTTTCAAAATCTCCATAAAGAGCCACCCCGCGTTGAAGTATGTCTAAGGTGGGATCTATCAAAATGCGACAGGCAAAATTCATGTGCACGATTCTGTAACGCCGCAATTCTTGTAACCCTTCCTCTCGGTCCCTGACGTTTCTAGAGTCCCACAATATTCCATGGGCTCGCCCTCGTCTCAACAATTCATCATAACTCGGCGGCAAACCGCCGCCATACATAAATCCCTCGTCATCATGGTGCACAGAATGATCTGGACCAAGTCTAGAGTCCTCGTGCCAATCGTCGTTTATCAAAAAATCAAAATCGTCCCGAAACAAATCTTCATCTGCGATCAGATAAACGTCTTCGCCAAACGTCCCGCGCAAAATGGCGTTGCCTTCCGTAACTTTGTTCTTCTAAAAAAAGTAATAATAATAGCTGATCACCCTTGCTTCATCTTCGTCGACTTCATCCATCTACAAGGTTTCCAAATGTTGTAGTCCAAATGTTGGTGTAGCGCGTTCAAGTTTATAGCGAGAAACCGTGACGTCATGTCAACACCCTCGACCGCTTTTTAGGGGGGTTACCTCCCTATCCCCTCACCGTTGGGGTCACCGCACCGTTGAGTATAAATACGACCCCCCAATCGACCCCTCGTCACAACCCGCTTGATCCACCAAGATCCAACACTGCGAACAGCCAACACCTTAAGACTGCAAGCTAAAACGTCACTGATGAATGTATTACCATTATCGAAACAAGATCCACATAAAGAGAAAGAGCATGATGAACTTCACAAAATCCTAAAGTTTGGAGTTGATTGTGTAAATTTCGTTCGAGATACAGCCATTCCACTATGCCGGAATTTTAAAAGCTTTGTATGGTTTTCCGACTGGGTCAAAGGGAGGATCTAATGTTCTCTTCATATCGGCTTTAATCACTCCATCTGTGAATATCTTACAGGCGAAATCGCCATCAATCAATCAATCAATCTTTATTGTTAATTTTGATCTAAGTTAAAAACGCACACTACCTGCAAATAGCGGAGCTAATATAATCGCCCGGGGGGACTCCCCTATTTGTTGTGCTCGTCGTACCTTTTATGGTTTAAAGTCAGGCCACTTGTACCATTTAGGGGATAAAATTCAAAGACAAAAACTTTTTTTCCGGATAGGTACCTGTTATTCTCTAGCTAATCAAGCAAATCACACTACTTGGTACCCTGAATTTCAGACATATTTTCCCTCGTAAAAAAAGGGAAAGTATGTCTTGTTGGTACTTTTTAGGGGTCAAAATCAACTAAGCGACACATTTGGACGAGCTTAGATAACTTTGGTGTCTTAGGTCAATATCCCTTCCCTTCCAACTATCAATACATTTTGAGATAATGTCCTAATATTACAGAAAAAGGAAGCTCAATTTGCAGTTGCACGTGAGTTTATATCATCACTGGTGTCTATCTTTGTACGTGGATAAAGATACCAAATATGGCAATTTTTTTAATTGAGTTTAGGCAACTTTTGGGCAACTTTACGAGAAAAACAGCAACTCTTTGGGGGGAGGGGGGTGTCTCGTTCCCGATTGATTTTTTTGGGTCGAATATACGAGGTTGAATGAAAGGGATCAAGAGGCATAAATATAAGTCAGAAATACAGACTTTGTCGAACCGAAGAAACGTAAAAGTTGCAAGAAAAGGGCTTGTGTGACGTCACCAGTCCCGTGATCGGTCACGTGATCAGCTAAGAATATAGAATTAGTCCAAAGCAGTAATTGCTGCCATTATACGAGCTCTACAATTATTTACGTTTTTTGGGGGAATTTAAAGGCCGGTCGTTTGAATGATGGTCAAAGATGATGGTCACGTGACAGGTCACGTGATCAAATTTCATATTTTGATTGGATCAAATCAAAGCTCTTACAAAGACCTGTCACTTGTGCCATGTTTGTTGCTGCTATGACTTTATACGGAGAATTTATAAAGGAATATAACCTTCCAGCCTCGTTTCCATGCTGCTGGGTTTTATTTTTGGGGTTTGAAAGGCGGTCAATTCAGTAGAAAACGGTATTTTTGTGAAAGATGATGGTCACGTGACTGGTCATGTGATCAAATTTAATTTTTTTGATGATATTTAATGAATAGACCTGATAGAGGTCTACCGCTATACCGAAGTTCGTGCAGTTCGTGATGATTTAATACGGAGAAGTTATATTAAAAATGCCTTTTGAACCTCGCTTCCGTGTTAAATACCATATTTGGTAAAACACCCTTAATATCTCGAGAGTGGGACCACAGTTTTGGACTACATAGTACCTGGCCTTGAAAAGCAGTTCTTCCTGCATAAGAATCAACCATCAAACCTTTTCAGTTCGGTGGGTTGAACGAAACGATTTTTTCAGAGGTCTGGCTCCCGGACTATAGAGGCTGTTTATTAATCCTAATCAACCAGTGGCCAAACAACTAATGTCCAGTAGCTCTATATGATTAGGGCAGCTAATGTACACTTTTGCTTAGCATAGAAACTCAAACAAAATGGTAATTACCTGTGGCTGATACAGTAGCGACAGGAACAGGAACACAATCCCTTGAAGGCTATATATAAGAAGAAAAACATAACGAGAAACAGGTAAATATCTGTTCAAAAAACAACTTGCATATTTGTAAAAAGAGCAAAAAATATATTAGAGAAAATGCCATCAGCATAACAAGAACAATTCATTGCACAATGTCAGTAGCATTTAGATCAGTTAGTTGGCTGATCTCTCCAAGTTTTAAGCAGAATTTTTTTGACCATGTAACTTTCTTCTGCGCTCCCATCTATTTGCAGGTGGGCAGATTAAAAATTCTCTTTCGGTGGTTGTTTTAAATGGCTTGGAGGAAACATAAATGATAACAACGACGTAAACAAGTAACATATAAGCAATATCACTGTTGTATGACTGGGTTGCAAATTTGTACCTTTTCTACAATGCGTATCCTGGCCTTGTTGCAGATTTCTTCATTGTCAATGTCAATATCAATGAATTCTTCCCATTCATCGTTGAAGACTTGTAGAATATAACAATATAGTTGATGTTCGCGGACGTAAATATGTTTTGGGCCCGACTCAGGCTAAAATGAGCACTGAGAAGGGCCCAAAACATATTTACGCCCAAGAACATCAACCACATTACTATTATTATAACTTTGGAGAGCATTGAGTACAAAAGCAAGAATTTATGGAGACCATTTAAGGCCGATTGACTCGCGCGGGCGCCAAAATGCTCATTAGAGCCCGGATAATACGCCACAATGCTCGCCAAAGTTATAATCCAAAGGCTCTCTGTATTTGTGGCCACAGCTAAAAAGCCAACAGAATTCGATGAATGCACTGCGTTTGAAACTAATATCGAATAGCTAGTTTACATTACAACACTCTGGCTTGTTGGCATTGGCCAACAGTACATGTTCAAGTGACCCACCTAAGCTCAAATCCCCCTGTTTTCTCTATCATCCGTTTAGATCTTCAGCATTTAGCCTGAGAAAATAAACGCATAAGTTCAACTAATGTTGAGAGCAAAATTAATACCTTTTCACCAAATCACGCCCCCGGATACATCCCATCGTCAAATCGACTAGGCCGATGATGACGCACAGAATCTATAAAACAAAACGAGAGTCGTTTTGAAGTTAAGTATATAATGGCACAAGGCAATAAGTGACTGGGCATCTTACCTAACAGTGCGCAGAGATTTCTAGGACTGCTCCTGCAGCTCGTGATCATCATCTTCAGTATCGTCAAGCGTCTCATCATCATCATTCTCGCTCGTCATGTTATCGCACGCCAAATTACACATTTCCGAGCACTTTAATCCCTGCCTTCAAGCAGCAACATGTTTCTGCGGCACACACACGTTTGCATACAAGAAACGAGCTCTAGCACTTCCTCGGGAGAAGGCTTTAATCCTAGCCATTCGAATTGAAGACTGTTGGAGTCGTCTAAAATCCATCCGTGACCATGAGGGGATGGAACTGCCGGACGCGCCTTTGTTGCTCTTCGCCAGATGGCTGCCTGGTAGTTTGCTCGTGATAAATGCAGTCGTCGAGACGATTGACAGGGTGGTAGTGCATCTGGCTCGATCTTACCGCCCTTAGCGCAGTGAAGTTCATATCTTAAACTGTTAACGCTTATACTTCTTTTCCCGTAGACTTGACACACGAATTCTTCAACAACGCCAAAACCGCCTCGCTCACCGTCCACTCTTTGCCTATTTCCTTCATCGCCTCGACAAAATTGCTGTTCTTCAAAACTACCTGCAGAGGTCGCCATTTACCTTTCATGTAAAAGCCAGACACCGTGTCGCAGCCCGTCAGAGCATAAAATCCGACAAGTCCTTCCAGAACATCATGCTTGTCAATAGACCGGAGCTACGAGCTTTTCTAGCCTTTGCGCAACTTGTGCTACATTTATTATCTTACACTTGGTTCCTGTACACTTCTTCTGATTCTTCATATAAGCCGATGTAACCTCCTCCTGTCTTGCAATCCCTGTTAATCGTGTTCTCAGTTGCTTTGTCGGCTTCGTTCTGTCCAAATGCGTTACCCTTAGACATCTGTACACTAAAAAAAATGAATGTCCTTCCAAAAAGGCGCCATAGACCTTGGGCATGACCTCCGGCAGTGAGCGCATGTCGTCGAGGAAGGGTACCAAATAGCGCGGGTAGTTTTGTCTATCGTAAGCGAATGTCCACGGAATAACCTCCTCGATGCAGGAGAGCTCCCAGCTTCTTGTGCGGGTTGCATAAATTAAATTGAGCAAAAGATCACAAAGATCTAGATAGCTCAACCAGAACTTTGCTAGATCCGTCCCATTCTGTCTCATATTGGATTGATAGGTTTCGAACTCAGTTTCCTAGTCATGGATTTCTTTCCTGGAAAGAAAGCGCTTGTATTGCCCTTGACAAAGGTAAAGTTTAAGCTGGGAAAGCTGTTGTTTCTGTCCAGCCAGCATCTCCTGTCTGTCTTCACTTAATGAAGACTCGAAACGCTCTAACAGGAGTCGGCTAACGGCCTCATACGTTATTTTATGCAACCTGACCGCCCTGTTATAATGCTTAACACTAAGTACACTCTCGATTCAACCCTCAGCCACAACTTCGCTCTGTATGGCCAGGTCCCGGAGACCCGCGTCACCAAACCGAGCGCCAATTAAAATATGTGAAAACCACCCATCATAATGACAATCCCTTCAAACTGTGCCTTCTGTTTCCAATACACTTCCATAGCTTTGGCATAAAAGGCCTGATCGAACACACATGCCACGCCTTTGAGCCCAAGGCAGCGCCTCTGCAGAGCACATCATAAGCCGTCTTAAGATCTGTTGCGGGAGAGTCCAGGGAGACAAGATATCCAATAGTGCCTTCAACTATGGCTATGTTGTCTCGGATCTTGATGTGAAACCCTGTCCACCCAGGGACAAGCAACATAGGGTGAGTTTTAAACTTCCTTAACTCTACCCAGTGCAGGTACTGCATCCTAAGCTTTTTCTCTTGGGTAGCATAAGAGCTGGTTATGCTTAGGTATTGTATGTGGCTCACTCAGGACACCAGGCCCAACGCGCCTCCCACCGTAATACTGTAGTATTTCTCTGACCACTAATATATCAGCCGATGGTGCTCGCTTGCATTTGCGCTTGGCCGGAGGGTCGACGTGAACATCTTCTCCTTCGACCAGCACTTGGCCAACTTTTATTTGTTCGACTAAATTATAACTTATTCCGTGGCCACACCTGTTTATAAGTGAAATAATCTCTGTATTATTACAGATTACGGATAATGCCGTTTGATGTGCATACACGATATCCTGTGCGAGGGAGTTTGCGCTCTTCGAATCGAAGGTTTAGATTTTAGCTAGCTTATTAATTAAAGATATTATAATTATGTTTACGCTTTTTTAAAACCGTTTCATTTTTGACGTAGCGTCGCCGGACTTCAACCTTTATTGCTCAAAAATGGTTTTCTGACTAATGTCAATAGACCTTTTTCCAAAATGGCCGCGGAAAATTCAAATCAATTTTTGTTAAAAATGAACACCAGCACTAGAACACAAATCATCACTTTAGTAAAACTACAAAATTTCGCTGCATTATATTCAATATCTTCCGAGGAAACGAACGTTGAAAATTTGAAAATGTACAGACGTTTGTATGACTGGGGGTATGCGTCATACCCCCAGTCATACAAATCTCTGCAAAATTTTCAATTTTCAGACTCTAATTTCTCAGCCGACATGGCATTTGGCATAACAAAAATTTAAAGGATTACTAATGTGAGGATACTCTTTCTAGTGCCAGTATTTGATTTTCAGTAAGTTTAATTTTAAGACATGTGAATTTGCGGCGGCCATTTTGGAAAAAGGTCTATTAGTACAGGAAAATGGTGCAGGATTGATAGTGAATTGTGAAAATTAGGGAAACAAGCATGAAATTTGGCAGACAGATAGAGAAGCAACTGGAGACCATTAACATCTGCAAGGCCTCGGGTCCAGACGGACTACCCGCCCGAATTTTACACGACCTGTCAGCTGAGCTAGCTGAGATGTTTTGCGTTATCTTTCAGGAGAGTTTTGACTGTAGAGTTCTCCAACGTGACTGGTCCCTTGCAATGGTTGTTCCAGTTTTTAAGAAAGATAAAAGGGACGATCCATCAAACTATCGACCTATTTCCTTGACGTGCCTGTGTGTTAGGTTATGGAGCATGTGATTCTCAGCCACGTCCAAAAGCATTTAAAGAAGTACAAGATGCTGACCTACCTACAGCATGGCTTCCGTAGAGGCTTTTCATGTGAGAAGCAGCTTATCCTTGCGGCCCATGATTGGGTATCAACTCAACTCTCAAGGCCAAGTCGATGCGATTTTGCTCGACTTTAGCAAGGCCTTTGACAAGGTACATCGCATGGAAAACTCATCCATAAACTGCGTTATTATGGAATAGCTGTCAAAACATTAGCATGGATCGAGGCCTTTCACTCCGAGCTCTCACAGTTTGTCGTAGTGGATGGATCCCACTCAAGCAGAGTACCAGTTACATCAGGGGTACCCCAAGGGACTGTGTTGGGTCCCGCCTTGTTTCTCCTATATATCAATGACATAGTTGAGCAATGTAGTTCAAATATAAGGCTCTTCGCCGACGATACAGTGGTATACAGGAATATTTGCTCTGAGTTCGACCATGATTCACTTCAACAAGATCTCGGCAACCTTGAAGCCTGGGCCGAGGCCTGGCAAATGCATTACAAGAGGAATCCACACTTATACACATATTCGTTGAACTCAAAAGATCTATCTTGGAGTGAGGATCTCGTACAATCTACGTTGGAATAGTCACTGCTCGAAAGTGTCAAGCAAGGCAAGCAAGATTCTGGGGCTTATCAAAAGAACTTTAAAGCCATGTAATGCAAACGTCAAGGAACGAGCTTATTTTTCTATGGTCCGTCCAATAGTGGAGTACGCCTCACCAGTGTGGAGCCCCTACACAAATAGGGACGTTAACAAACTCGAACAAGTTCAGAGGAATGCTGCTCGTTTTGTTACTAACTGACTACAACCCAAGAGCTAGTACTTCCGGCCTTGTTACTTCTCTTATGTGGGACACTCTGGAAGACCGTAGGTTACTCTCTCAGGCATGCTTGTTTTATAAGATCTACAAAGGCATCGCTGATATCAAGTTTCCCGCATGTGTCCGGCGTAACCTACGGTCATCAAGAGGGAACTGTAATCAGTATAAGCAGATTCAGTCTAAAGTATTACCGTTTATTTCTCTTTTTTTCCTCGGTCAATCAGGCTATGGAACCTACTTCCTAGCGAGGTAGTAGGTTCCCCTACTCTTGAATCTTTCAAGTCAAATGCCCTGCCAGCTATCAGAACCTTAAAGGTTCCTGGCCACTTGCGTCGTTTGTAAGACCTGACGCCACCTAGTTATTAGCGTAAGCTACCATGGTTAATGTATTTAAGTATTAAGTATATTGCACTGCAGGTCTTGTCACTAAGTGGGAAAAGTTTTTTAATGTATTGATATGCTAATTAAAGCGGAATTATCATTTTCATAACGGCTCTTTCTCTCTCCTCTAGACTTCAGAACTAGAGTTTCACTAAAAGTAACAGGGCGTAAGCGTAAAAACATTTTGATAATTAAGCTGAGTTTCCCTACATTTGAAATGACAATAATTTCTTTTGTAATTTTATTTTGAGCCTTGTCCGTCAGGATTGTGCAGCAACATGACTAATCGCGGGGCTCACTAGCGGGCTTTAGGCGTTCGAAACTCTAAAAGCATAAAATATCACGAGAAAAAAAGCAGCAAAGTTGAGATTCTTTACAGCAAGGTATCAAGAAAATCATAGGAGGTCCTGGACGAGAATTTGGACAACCTGAATAGAAGTGATTTGTTCTAAATTAGAGTAGCGTCAACAAAATGATTGAAACTCGATAAATAGCCGTGAAATCGCGGCGCCCGCTTGCGAGCCATTTTCATAGTATTTATGCAAGTCACGCCGCCACCCTTCTCGCGTGACACGAAGTTGAAACAAATGCGATAAGTGATTGTGGAGCCTTCCTCTCAGATTCAATAAAACAAAATTTGGTCTGGCAAAGTGTCGAATATCTATTTTTAATGTTTATTCTTTGTCATATAAAGCACTTGAAAAAGTATGCTGTGATCTTATAACGTGACTTTGGCTAATTGAAAATACCACATTGCCTGTCTGCTCACGGAAAAGTCCCGGCAGACTTTCGCAATGGCGTGATGCACGTACTCAGCCATCTTGAGGGATTCCCTTCCTTGTGGCGACACTACAAGGCGCCCAAGTGAAGTAATATTTTGTGTGAGCCTTCGAAAGTGCCACAAGTCCGTGGATGGCCACTGAATTCAGCGTAAGACTAGCGATCCTCTCGTCTCTACTCACAAGAGCAGGTGAGAATCTAAATCATCCACACATTTTAGCTTATTTTCCGGTTATTTTCACTTCGCAAACAGACTGTAGTCATGGAGATTCTTTTGAAAATCATTTCTATCGCTATAATCTAGATTTTTTTATTTCTTGCAACATACTAATGCAAACTTTTGTTTCGTATTGAACTTTGAACTTTGCTTTGTCTAAAAAGTGTTTGGGTGCGGCGGCTGCTTTTGAGCAAATGCCATTGTCTTCGAAATTTAAATTCCTGCGTTTATCGTAAACGTATTTTCGAACCGACAACTGCAGACAAAGATTTGACAATCTGTCCAAGACGTTGGCTGGCGGTCAGGAAAAACACGATGCGCGTTACCAAGCCAAATCGCAGCACACAAAGTATCAACGGCAAAAGGAACTCGGGGTATAACAAGTCTACCGAGTCACGCTACGCGATGCAGACTTGCCAACAGCTGGTGCAAGTAGGAACTCGTGAGTATTATTAGTACGCGCGTTTTATGCACCTATCAATGTTAAGCCGTTGGGGGGAGGGGGGTGCGGCAAGGGTGGGTGCTTTCTCCTGGGTAGGGATTTTGACATTCTCTTTTGCCGAAGGGAGGGGTTATTTGGTCTTGCACTTTCCCGGGGGTCGGCTCTTTGGTCATGAGTTTGGTAACTATCTCGTAGGTTCACTGCCATAAGTCACACGACTGACAACGTTGATATGTCAATCGTAGTTTTTGTGTGCTTTTGACGAAGATGACATCAAGATATTGGCCGTTTTCACAAATCATCTGGCGATTTGTTCGTCTTTTGTACGTCTAGTGTGAATTTAGGTCGGACTTTAGTCGACTTGTGCTGGGAGATTTGATGAAATCATGTAGCCCGGGGTAGGGATATTGACCAAGATTTGACACTACATTTTGGCCCAATGGTGGGGAATTTAACTGCAAAAATTTTTAAAATGTCAGATCCCCACCCCTTACCGCACCTCCTTAACATTGATAGGTGCATTACACTGTTGTATCAAAAACGTCTTGCTACGCTTTCTTTTTGCGAAAAACGGAAAATGTTGCTAACAGGCACTGAAAGTGATCCCTATTGCGTTAGGCAATTTACGGTAACCATAACAGGGGTACTGCAATGAAGCTTTTTCACTAAATATTTATATTTGACTGGAAGCAGCGAGGTGGTACTCAATACCGTCACATGCGAGTTTTGCGACGTCTTTTTATTGACTTATAACGTTTTGCATTTGGCTACTTTGCACTGTGGTTTATAGAGAAATACGTCGAATGATCTACTTTTCAACTGTCTTTGATAAATATTTCTGATAATATAAGCAATTCTATCTCCTTACCGGGTGGGGCCTGGTAACTAGTCAAACGCAAGATATTCCTTTCTTTTGCAAAAAAAACCACTTGCACTCTCCAAATATCAAAAATTCGAACGGTGCATAACAGTTGGAAAAATCACCAGTCACAACGTTTATAATAAATACCTTTCTTTTAGAAATGCTATTTGCAAGTGTTTCTGATAACACCCGACCCTGTAGGTTCAAATCTAGTGAGCCTTTGGCAGTTAAGTTTGCTGCGTAGTCAATCACAATCGTGGGAGCCAATCGGATCCTTGTTCAGTGCACTCCTTTTCCTTTGGCTTGTTTTTCGAGACATGTCGCAACAGACATGTCGCACTAGGCGAAACTAGGAAAGGATCTGATTGGCTCACGAGTTTGATTGACTACGCTTGATTTTCTTGACAAAAAAATGGTCTTCGAAACGCTCTTGGCCTATTTCTTCAAACTTATAGTCTGACCTCATTGGCGTTGGTATTGCGAAAAGTTATCTTGCATGTCTAGGTGGATTCTTCAACTAAAAAAATTGAAGGGCCGCCATTTCGTTGCCATGGAAGCGTCAATTTAAACAAAACATGTACGATCAATTGCATGTTTCTTGCAAAGTGGCTTGCCTTTCTGTGTATGTATAGCACGTGAGATACGGGCCATACCAGACCGAAGAGTCAACTAAAAACTGCTATAAGCCACCTTAGAGCGCAAATTTCCTTAGTTTTTTTATTGATAACACGCAATGGCAGTGGTTCAAAATACCCATTTTTTTGCAAAATACAGACAACGCTTCAACTAAGATAAGTATCGGCGGCCACTTATTTATACTGTCGATGGCTATTCATAAGTGTGGATGGCCACTTATCAGTGTCGATAGCCGGTTATAAGTATTGATGGCCAGTTATAAGTGTCGGTGGCCAGTTAAAAGTGTCGATGGCCAGTTATAAGTGCTGATGGCCATGCAGTTATAAGTATAATAATAATAATAATAATAAAGACTTTATTTAAAATGAGGGTAACACATAATAGCAATGCTAATAAACTTGTGGCCCTCCCTAAAATACATAATTACAAAGAATACTATACATATATATATATTTAAGCAATAGAGAACTTTTTCCGTGTCTACATACTCTGATGCAAACACGAGGGGAGGTTGGGAGAATTCGAGACAGTTATGCAGCCACGAGACCGAAGGTCGAGTGGCTGCATAACCAGTCGAGAATTCTCCCAACCTACCCGAGTTATAAGTGTCGGTGGCCAGTTAAAAGTGTCGATGGCCAGTTATAAGTGTTATTGGTGTTTATGATAATTGAAGCATAAGCGAATGTCAATGAAGGCATGTACGGGTTAAGAATTGCAAAGCCGAAGGAATTTTCCATACAAGAACGGCCTTCGTGTTGATTTGCCGAGTTTGCCGAGTTTTGGAAAGGCGAATTCGGCATCGAAAAAGCAAAAATAGCGTGTGTCTTGTTTCGATCTTCAAATCAAGCAACATGTTAAATACCAGGCTGGAATGATACTATGGATGTTTCAATTGTTGCTGATGCCATGAACGAATGTCCATGAACTGTCACTCGATGGTATTGAATTTTTGAAGCAAGTCAAAGTTTCGTCAACAGTGCCGTCGGTGTTCGCCGATCGCCGGTAAGAATTTCACGTTTACTAATGCTTCAACTCTTGTTAACTTGCTAGCAAACGATTTTTTACATACTCGGCTTGTGAAAGATCATCATTTTGAAAAATTGAATAGGAAAGTAATGAAATAAATTGTGATTTATTCAATAATTTGGTCTTCGTTGTTCTTTTTCATTTTGGCTAGCCGATTCGCCGAAAGTCTCCAAATCCAGAAATTTAGTTGGGTCGGTTAACTTGATTTGTGTTGTTCTCCTCTTAGTACGAGCTGTATACTTTTAAAAAGTTCCCAGAAGTCAAAGAAATCGTTTCATAAAGGGAGGGAAGAGGATGTCGGAGGACAAAAATATCATGTAAGATAATCGTACGAAAATGTTGACAATCCTGAAAATTTACGCGCGTTTGACTAAAAAAGTCGAAGACAAGCCAATTCTTTGAACTTGTGGTTGAAGGATGGGACGACAAATGGTAGCTAAAAAGAAAACAGCACTGCTTTCACAATTTCATTGCTTCAAGTGTTTGGATAAATTTTTGTCAAAATGTATAAAGAATGAAAAAAGAAGACAGCGCAAACATCGTCCCGGGCGTGACGTCACAACCGTGTTTATATACTCTCATATAAACACACCTGTCGACCAATGAGAGCGCGCGTACTATCTTAGTTATTTTATAAATATATATATATATATATATATAGAAAATCATGGGCGAATGTCCTTTGTCGAAGAGTGCTCAACACGGGGGAGCTAATTTAAGTAATAATAATAGTACGGTAAAGACAACTCAACGTTTCATCTTCACGTTACGTTTACTACAGGCCTGTTTCGAGAGGGCAGCTCATGCGCTCTCGCGCTAACCCATACTCAAATACAAACAAAAGATGTAATCTTTGCCTGACCGAGAAGTATTTCATTATATGTAAACCGCACATGGGTTCGTTAAACAAGCGTAACGAGCTCGCGTCCGCATGCCGCCATGCGCGCAAGTTTACCTTAGGCAACACCTAGTTCGACTTAGTCCGGCAGCTATCTTGTATTTCTCACACACGTATACCTGATGAGAGAGGGCATGAGCTGCCCTCTCGAAACAGGCCTGTAGTAAACGTAACGTGAAGATGAAACGTTGAGTTGTCTTTACCGTACTATTATTATTACCTATATATATATGTAAAATATAAATATAAATATAAATATAAATAAATATAAATATAAATATAAATATAAATATAAATATAAATATAAATATAAATATAAATATAATATAAATATAAATATAAATATAAATATAAATATAAATATAAATATAAATATAAATATAAATATAAATATAAATATAAATATAAATATAAATATAATATAAATAAAATAAATATAAATATAAATATAAATATAAATATAAATATAAATATAAATATAAATATAAATATAAATATAAATATAAATATAAATATAAATATAAATATAAATATAAATATAAATAAAATAAATATAAATATAAATATAAATATAAATATAAATATAAATATAAATATAAATATAAATATAAATATAAATATAAATATAAATATAAATATAAATATAAATATAAATATAAATATTTTATAAAAATATTATTTACACTAAATTGAATATCGGTGACCACTTGTTATAAGTTTCGTTGGCCATTTATAAGTGTCGATGGCCAGTTACTAAGTGTCGATTGCAAGTTATAAAAGTTTGGTGGCCACTTATTATGTCGATGACCAGTTAGAAGTGTCGATGAAATAAACAAGTTGAAAGAAGACGAACTTTTTATGGCTCTCTTAAACCACGAAAAAGGTGCCAGGAATATGGATCTTGGGTTTCCTGTCGTAATTCAGGGGGAGGCACAATGAAGAGATTTCCAACCGGAAGTAACAACACTCATGCCTACCCTCTCTGGGTAGTTTTTGTCACGTTAGGTCGACTCATTCGATTTCTGATTTCACAAAACAAGAATCAGAAATCGGATGTCTGATTTCTGATTTCAGAAAACAGGAATCAGAAATTTGATAGTCAAATTGTTATTTCAAGGGAAACAGAAATCATACTAGCGACATTTCTGAAAATCTGTTTTCTGAAATCGAAAATTGGATTGGCCGCAAAGTATCCTGATTTAAAACCCTAAATATTGATAACTCCAAAACTTGATCAGGTTGGCCGCGAAAAGTTACCAGGCAGGAGTGTTTCTTCTTGTTATCCGATTCCAGATTTCTGATTTTAGGATTCTAGATTCATCATGATTTTTTTTAGGTATTTGTGTTTCTAAGTTTCTCGTTTCTCGAATGTCAACAGGGAAAATTAGGTTTTCCGGGAACCAAAATGAGGAATAATTGGGCAGTAAAATCCGGATTTCTGACAAATCTAAATCTCGAACCCAGTTGGCCGCCCAGAGACGTGCGCCTCTTTTTAATTTGGTGCAAAAAGATGTTTTTACACCTAACTGCAAACGTTACCAGATGCGAAGCTTGCTTTTTGAAATTTCTTTTCTGTTTGTTTTCTTATAAATACAGAGGAAGCCATCATCGAAAATTGTGAAGAGGACGATTTGTCGGCAAGTCTTGCGAAGCTACACCTTGAGGATGAGAGTTTTCTGCCGTCATCTGAGACGGCGAATACACTAAGCACTGAGTCGTCGGTGGAAATCAATACGCACACACAGGGAAAGACACGCGAGAAGCTGATTGAATTCCTGGACGTTTGTGAAGTTGAACCTATCCTCCTTGAATGGCTACCCTGGCACTCTGTGACCCCCAAAACGCGCCAACACTATAAACAGCGTTCCGCCGAGGCCATCGCCTCTATACTGAAAGTTTTGTATAAAGATGGCGCGTATAGCTTGTGGAAGGAGCTCAAAGCCTCTGGAACGGTGGAGGAACTTAATGGGACAGAGGTCGAGCTTTCTCAGGCAGACAGGAGTTATCTGAAGGCGTTGGCAGAAGCATACCGTAACGCACCTAGCTGGGATACCCGTCGCCAAAAACTTTCTATCATGACAGGGGTAACAAGCCTAAAGGCAATACAAACCTACATCCCTGATCTGAGTAAATATCGATTCTGTATTGCCAACCTACATCGTATACAGTATGGGCGCGCAGCGCCAGTGCCATCTAAACCAGCTCCTCGAATGCGTAGCGCGTTGATCCCAAGCAGTTCTGACCTACATCACAAACCCAAATCTAGTACAAGATCTTCCTTTCGGAGAAAATACTTTAAAGCTAGCTACTGGCCGCGAAATAATCATTCCCAATGTCATCCGCACAATGATACCACGGCGCATTGTGGCCAAGTACATACAGTATTGCTGCGAACCCTTTAGCGAGTCCACCATGCTCACAATACTTAGCGAGTGTCGGGCATCCGTCAGAAATTCCCTGCAAGGAATATATTACGTGGCCGCAGATGGCGCGAAGGCAATTGATGATCTCGCCCGTCTTCTTGAGGGGACTTCATCCCCAAGAAAAGAAGAGCTACAAGTGGCCCTGAAGGAGGCAAAGTTGTACCTAAAAGGTGACTATAAGGTAAGCAACGTCAAAACAATGATAAGTTAAGTTGATAACCATTCATGCTACTTAACAATGAGACCTCGAGTCCGAAAGGGCTTCGGGCCAATAGCCCATGAGACCGCAGGCCAAATGGGCTATTGACCCGTGGCCCTTGATGGCGAGAGGTCTAATTGTTTTAGTATCACTCAACTAGTTGAACAAAAAAGTGAAAAATTGTGTTAAAAATCACCAGAAACCTCGTCAAAACGAAAACCGGCCGCCATTGTTTTCATGTTCAAAATCGCAGTTTCGCTACTAGAGGTCTATTGATAATAGTCCCCTAGTAGCATAGCCAATCAGAATGCAGCATTGGCAATAGTCCACTAGTTGGGAGATACTAAAGACCGATTAGGCACTGTGCTCGCTATTTATCTATTCTTCTGAAGCGGTACCAGGCCAAAAATGTCAAGATTAAGACTGGAACGGTTACTATTGCAGGAATACTTGAAAAAGCTGACAAGGAATGAGTTGGAAAATGTGCATCAGCTAAAATAGTTAAACCTATTTCAGGTACACGTGTGTGACGGGTCAAGTGTGGCAGATCATCGTATCGTCTATGCTTTGAGCGACTCTGCTGATAAAGCCGTGAGACAGAAGTGCGAACACGAACACGACCAGTGTGAGCAGTGCGAGGCCATGAAGATGTGATTAAAGGACATCAAAACCATCATAGAGAAAAATTATTGCAGCGATATCGACCGCGACGAGGCACTCTTCATTTACCAGACCGCTGTGAGACACATCCAGGCATGGAAGTGCCATCAGTTGAGATGCGTGCGTCAAGATCGAGCTCGACTAGAGGCTATCGAGAACTTGAGTGAAAAGACCTACCTTATTGTTAACGACTGGGCGATGAAGTTTCTTCCCCAAAAGTACCGTGAGTCGCAGTCTGACTGGTACGGTTAAAAAGGCATGTCCTGGCATATATCCGTCGTGTACAGAAAGATAGATGGAGAACTTCAGTCCGAGAGTTTCCACCACATCGTCCAGTCATGTTCCCAAGACAGTGCAGCCGTTGTAGCCATTTTGCAGAATGCGATCTCCTGCCTACAGGCCGAGAACCCACCGTTCCTTGATGTATATATTCGTTCGAATAACGCAGGTTGTTACCATTGTGCCACTATCATACTAGCGTGTCCTGCCATGTACGCGTCTACAGGAGTGCAAGTGAGGAGCACGGATTTCAGCGATCCACAGGGCGGGAAAGAGGCTGCCGATAGGATGGCGGTCACTGCCAAGAGGGTCATGACGTCGCTTCACCTTCTCAGATGCAGGAGGTCCTTCTAAGTCATGGTGGTATTCAAGGAGCCAGGGTTGCAGTGGTATCCGGGATTGACAACACGTTTCCTGACACCCATAAGGCGCGTAAGATAGCAGGGGTAAGCAAGCTCAACAACTATGACGTTTGTGACGGTGATTTAGAAGGCAAGGAAGGCGTTCGGGATCCGAGAAGGCAAAAAAGTTGCTACCATCGGTAAATCTGGTATGTTTTTTTACTAATACTTTGTTTCTTGAAATTAATTCTTGTAATATAATATGGAGCTTTCTGTACACAGATGATGGATTTCAGTGGATAACAGATGCGCAGTTTTCTGAAGGATCTTTCAAAACGATGAGTCAGTCGAGGAATGCGAGGGCAGCGCCATGCCCTGCCAAACCCGACCAACCCGCCCCTCATCAACATGGTACTACGGCATCTTCGGAGGGGTTCACGTGTCCCAATGAGGGTTGCGTGCGCGTGTTCGTGCGGTATGGGGCCTTGGAGCGCCATCTTGATGCAGAACAATGTACTAAGTCTTTAGAAAGGTAACCATAAGTGCAACGTGACGAAGAACAGAGTCGCATACAGGGCGCTAAAGCAGACAAAAAGGTGTACCGTCATGTCAAGGCCACAAAGATTTCCAAGAGTCACAGTTCCAGATCGGCGAGGCAACTGAGCATAAAGTCGACGCCGAAACGGTTGCCCGCGAGATGAGAAGAAAATGCAGGAGGTCTGCCGTCACGAGTCTCCGCCCTGATCATCCCGTTTACATTCGAAGACTATAACCTCTGTGCGTTGGCGTCAAAGAATCGGCTGAATAACTTACCCCTTGCCACTCTGCAGTCTGCGTGCGCAAAGTTTGACCTTGCAGTACCAGACAAACCGGTCCGGAGAAAGGCTCCTTGTGAATCACTCTTAGAGGGGATGCTTCAGGATTGTATATGTAAACAAGGCAATCCGATTGTTTAGTAGAATAGAACGTTTTTAGAAAACACGAAAAGCTTAGACAAGAGCAGGAAACTTGAGGGGAAAGACCGCAAACCACAGTGTGAAAAACTGTCGCCAGCTACTAGCTACCTAACAGTAAAACACAGAAGAAATTTTTGACAGATAAATGTATCACCGTGAAGACTCTTCGCAATGAAAAAAGCCTACTAGTGTACAGTGTACAACCGGGGGAAGGGAGGGGGGTACTCCCTCATATATTATGGTTTGGTATTGCGCCTTATATGGTATGGTTTTGGTAAGGTAGCGCTTGTTTGGTCACTGATAGGGTATGTATTTCAGTATGGCTACCAAATTTCGATCAACTGTGTCGCAATTAGTAGAAAGACAGTTTATTTTAAAACTATTCCATGACAAGATTCTGACCATGGTGACTAACTTTCAAGTGTGCAGGACAGAGCGGAAATAACCAAAAATGAAATGTCTAACTTCGCCATATTTCAATATATAAGCTCAAGATTCCGCATACGAGGAGTTTCTATGACCAACAGTTTAATTCCAAATTTTTAAGAAATATGAAGAATATGAATTTTAGATATGATTGATCAAAGTTTGCATAATTCCTGATCAAAGTATTAAGAGGCAGTCTCCCTAAGAGCGGTCCGGTGAATTTCGCGTCAGAAAATAAAATTCCTTCAAACTTGGTAGATTAAAAGGGTTTGGTACACAACTTAAAAAAATGGTATAGTTTTTTTCAAATATTTTTTTTCGGCTTTCCTACAGGCATGAATCCGACCTGGCCGAGCAGGCGGCTTTGACCACCCATTTCAAACCCAAAATTACCTGATATTTATGACCGCGGCGTATCAAAACTATTCGCCTTGGCGAATTTTTTTCTTTGCTATCTGTTTTCTTTATCTTTTGACTTGAAAAGTACCAAATGTGACTTTAATTGATTGCTTTGCCGATAAGTTATAAGCCACGAAAGCCCTCCCCCTGTACGGGTTGCGAAAGTGCGCTAAAATATAGTAAAACTCGGAAGCCGAATTCTCGTTTGTTTGACCAAAATTTAAATAACATTTTACATTTATCTGAAGCTGGTAAGTGTATTTCTCAGGATCTAAAGTCAAACCTCCGGGTATGCCGCTGTACGCGAATCGGTGAGAAGGTCAAGTTGGTCAAGTCGGTGCTTTGTTTACACAAACAAACACTTCGTATTCCTTTAACTCAGTCTGTCAATTCCGGCTCCCGGCTCTTAAATTCGCCAAAACAGTTTATTAAATCCAGTAACAAAGATAATTGACAGTCCTGTGCAGGTTTTATTGAAAATAAAATAAAATTATTCGACAAACCGAGCTTGTGTTCTGCTGAGGTCTTTTGCGGAGGAAACCCCGCACAGTCGCTGAACACACGCACCTTTTGTTACTTTTGCAAATGCAAACGTTTCTTGTACTTTTTGTCAAGGAACATCAGGATGTACTATCTTGTATGTTCAGCAGTCTACTGGGGCAATTGATATCATTGAAGAATGCGAACGTATGTTCTTCTTAGCATAGATTTGTAACGTAAGCTATCACGCAATTACAATGAATCAAGCTAAACATTTCAAACCTTTCGACTTCTATATTTTTATTTCTTATTCTTTTGCCACAGTGATAGTAATGAACTTCCTTTATTCAAATTGCTTATTGTAATGGTTTGCAGTGAACTGTATATTGACAAAGAAATCACAAGAACGCGCGAGGAGGAGGAGGGGGAGGAAATTTGACATTTGGATTTAGGCATTTGGTCGTAAATTCAATTGTGATCGGGCTTGTAATGGAGATTATTTGTTTACAAAGTTTTGCATATACACCATAGTTTTGCCATTTGTTTCCCTTAGAAGCGGTGAAGTATAGCTAAGGCATAACAAATTTGTCATAAAGACGGATCAGTCATTCCTTACATTCACCTTTTTATGAAGGTGGCGGTCAGTGTTACATGTATTAAACCTGACTGTAGCACATAGTCAATAGTTAATGTCAACAACGCTAAGCGAAACGGAGAGGATCTCGCAATCCAATTCCTCGATCCTATCAATTCTGAATTATTCAGCAAAAAGATATGCGTGCAAAAATTACGAGTTAGCCAAAACATGCTGCATAAACCACTATAGCTTGAAAACTACCAAAACATATATTTAAGAAACAAATGTCAACGATTTTATTCGAAACTCTTTGTGTTCAGGACAGTAATGCTGACATACAAAGCATTATAAACAGTATTAGCAAAATTACAAAGTAAAAGGAAAAGCTTTTGTCCATATTTATTTCCTTTGATAAGAATATATGTTATTAGTTTATTGTTATCGTGTTCTGTGTTATTCTGTAATTTTGGTATTCTAATGTAAAAAAGTAATTGTATTTAGCGTCCACACACTGCCTGCCTTGATTAGCTCCGCTATTTGCAGGTAGTGTGCGTTTTTAACTTATGTCAAAAATAACAATAAAGATTGATTGATTGATTGATTGATAGTTTTCATCACGCGCGCGCTCGTTTGGGACCACGATTTTGCGCCTAATACAATTTCAAAATAAGTGTTAGAGGCACATAGCGGGGGAAAGGGAGGTGGAAGTTTTGTTTCGTGCTAGACTTTTTTTATTCATCTGTGATGTGGTGCGAAACAACTATATCACGAAACAACTAATCCAAGTAATCCGTTTAATACATTGTAATCAAATCGCAGCCCCACCTCTTGGTAGATTTTCCCATACATTTACTGTATTTGCTTGCTGGAGGAAATTTGAAAATTTTCGTCCCCTGTTTTCACTCCGCCCCTGTGCAAGGCGGGAGAAGAGCGGGTTGTTGCTAAAAAAAAATCCGCTTGACAGTTGGCCACGACATTTCATTGCATTATATGTCATGCTATTTCATTTTACTCGTGATGTGAATATCTCGCACTTGGGGGTGGGGGTTAGGGGATTTTGGGTAATACACGGTCAAAAGGCAGTGATCCTCCCTCTATAAGTACAACGATTAACGTTATCCTCCCCCCCCCCCTCGGAGCCATTAAACGTTTTCCTGTCCCCCTGCCCCCTATTTGACCCAGTAGAAGATATTCTACAGATAGACCGGTTTGCATTTTCCTATAGTGTGACGTCATAAATTTGAAAATTTTCGAATGTTACATTTTTGTCCTGGAATAATGGAAGACCAGCCCCAAAGAACGTTGCATGCAAAAAAAATGGGCTAAATCGGTTGCAAAGCGACTGAGATATGGCCCACTGATTTTCTCGGTTGCGTTGCAATGGTTTGCCTCAATTTTGATGTGTAGCTTTCATTCGATATGGCCTTTCGAAA
This sequence comes from Scolanthus callimorphus, assembly GCA_033964015.1. Taxonomy (NCBI): domain Eukaryota; kingdom Metazoa; phylum Cnidaria; class Anthozoa; order Actiniaria; family Edwardsiidae; genus Scolanthus; species Scolanthus callimorphus. The sequence goes on along the minus strand of JAWWUD010000135.1, from coordinate 168,518 downwards.
TCAAGGGATAAATATTGCTAAACCGAAAATGTGTTATGAAATTTCAACAGTAAAAGATACCAATCTAGGCGTGGTCAACCAGAATTTCAACCCCTAAAAGATACGACGAGAACCCTCGCCCGACGCAAATGGGATTCCCCCCGGGGTAGTTGAACATTCCGTTTTTTGTGTGTATAGTAAACAAAGTATAGTAAGCAAAGCCTTTATGCGCGCCGCAAATGACGAAATTGTTATTATTCGTTTGCATGAAGCGGTCCAAATGACGAATTTTTTTGCTTCGAACTCAAGTTTATCTAAGTGGTCTTCTTTCGAACATAGTGACTGCCTGTCATGCCTATATCACTGCAGGGCATTTTTGTGAGAGCTTGTTTTCTGTTGTTTTACCTAAGCAAGATACACTCTTGTTAAGGTTACTGAGAACCTTCGCGCACGTGTTCGAAAACAAATCATACACGTACGTCCTTAGTTTAACCAAAACATATCAACCTATATATCGTTGAAAAGCTTATAGAATGGACTAGCGAACTAGGACAAAAAGAAACAATTTTTTCATAATTATAATTTTTTTAAAGGTTTTATTAAAAATTCGGGTGTGAGATTTTCAAGAGCTAACGCTGTCGAACTGCTCGACCTCGACTCCCAAGTAATACATTGTTTTAACCCTTAAAGGTGTTTCTCAAAAACCGTGTCTGCGTTTATTAAATTTTGCTTTGTTCAAAAGTTATCGAACTTTTAAATTTGGAAGGTCAAATTTTGTTTTTTTTTTGAAGTAAACAAAATTTAAAAAATCGCAGACACAGTTTTTGAGAAACACCTTTAAAGATTATAGTCCGGTCAATTTAGCGTTTAACCTGGAAAAAATTGCAACATGGGATTTTTATGCAGCAACTTCTCAGGAACATTTGTGAGAAACACGTATCCAAATTTTGTGAAAATCCGTTCGGGGGAAGTTGGTTAAATTTTAGGTTTTCCGTCTGCACGAAAGAAAGCCTGTTGTTTTCGGCGGCACTTCGACAATGAAAGCGAACAATTCGAAGGGATGGCTATAGACTGTATAGCCGTAACTCGATCTGTTCTTGAAAGCAATATCGAGCAATTTCTTTCTACTGTATAATGTGATTGCATAGATGTGAATTTTGTGTTTGTTTATAACCAGTTGTGCAAAATAATAACTAAATAATCCTGAGTTTTGACGAATCCCGTATGATCCTTGTATTTCCCACGTAGGTGATACAATAAAGTTCGAATATTATACGCTAAAAGAAATAAAAGAAATAAACTGTCCATAGTCGTAACTCATCGCTCAGAAATTATTTATTTCAACCGAAAAACCTTATTAAATCTTCCCCGGTTTCATCTGTACAGTCTATAAACATTCTCCAAGGTTCTGTGTTTTAAGTGCCGCCGAAAACAAAAGGCGCCCTTGACGTCGCTGGTAAAACCCAAATTTAACCAACTTCCCCCGGTCGGATTTCTACGAAATTTGGATATGTTATTCCTACATATGTTTTTGACAATTAATACCAAAAATTTCCCATGTTGCAATTTTTTCCAGGTTCGGGCTTTTTTCGGGCTAATTTGACCGGACTATTAAAACAATATGTTACTTGGGAGTCATGGTCCAGTAGTTCGACAGCGTTAGCTCGTGAAAATAGCACACCAAAATATTTAATCAATGTTTTAAAAAAAATTACAGGTATCGATAAGTGACTTCTTTTTGCCATAGCCCGCTAGTCAATTCTATAAGCTTTCCAACCGATATCTAGGTTGGCATATTTTGATTAAACTAAGGACGTGTATGATTTTTTTTTCGAACAACGTGCGCGAAGGTTCTCAGTAACCTTAAGAGCCGCTGCCTGTAAATATCAAGCATCGTCCGACAGATCAAAAAAATCGACCTCCAGTTTATTTTATAAAATGAGCCCCCATATGGAACAATTTTCGAAAATGGAGTTTAAAATTTTCAGCGAGTTTAATTTTTCGAGAAATCTCGTCAAGTCTGATTTCACCCAAATAGGGCTCGTCGCGACACCGAAAATCGCAAAATGTTGCCTAGATTGGGAAGCCTCGCAAAGCCTGAAAGCGAAAGATATCGAGATTTTGTTTTCGATCTCATAAAAGTGGGTCATCTAGATGGCTGGAAAACGGAAAGGTTATTTTTGCTTTTGATTTTCCAAAAAAATTACAGCACCCTACATGAGCCCCGTCAAAAGCAAAAATCGTTCTGCTTAAATTTGACTAGAATTCAGGGGCAAGAATCTCAGCTGGTGCGCATCGAATTTTCAATAAAAATGTTTTTACATTATTCCCAATCTTTCATTTCTATCATATATAAAAATTAATCGCGGCCCGCAAATATTTACCTTCTACGAGAGCAAAACGTCGAAGTCACTTTTGCATTTTTCACATGACACGCGATTCAAATTGACTTCATGCCAGGAAGGGAAATATTCACATTTAATTGTTTGAATGGTTCTAAAAAGGCATTTATTATTATAGAAATAGTTATAGAAGTAAGGTTAGCTGTCGTAGCTTTAGATTTAGTAAATATACAGATTTAGACATTTCCAATCTGTGAACATAATTAGCATAAAGCGAGACAGTACTTGCGTGAGAAGTTGATTCACTACGAATTTACACATCTTTTCTTGGATGTTACTAAAACGGGGAGCGGGGACCCAGGGAGCGGGGATCCGGGGAGCGGGGACCCGCGGTCTGGGGACAAGTTTCGATGGATTTTTCGTGGAAAACCACACTGATACGAGAACCATTACGTCCTTTACTGCAGCAAAAATGAAAATAACAGAGAATTGTTTCTCTGATGTGAGAAAAAAGGACCATTATTACGTTTGGAAGAGCAAGTTGTTTTAATAAGAGAGCTTAGCAGTAGAAGTGGGATATTTTCATCGGCACGTTTTCATTCTTCTTGTAAAAACAAAAGCCTGCAAAGAAAATTATGGAAACCTAGGAATTATGTTGATGAGAAAAGGTATATTGCTATGATGTATAAAAGGATGGAAATTACATGACTTAGCAATTTTTCGTCACCTGTGAACACAGATGTGCTAGGGGGTGTTATAACAAGACCGCACTCTCCTCGCTCCGCACTCTCTGCCGTCGCAAACATCATCACAAATTCATTTAAAATGGTATTTTTATCACGAAAACCGTTAAAACGGCTTGTATTTCTTCGAAAGGAATTTTCACTCGCGAACCGCCGCCATGTTTATAAAAAATTCATCATTAAATTCATTTAAAATGGTATTTTTAGCACGAAAACCGTTAAAACGGCTTGTATTTCTTCGAAAGGAATTTTCACTCGCGAACCGCCGCCATGTGTATATTATGCAAAATAGGCAAAACCGCTGAAAACTCGTCCCTAGGCTGCGGGTCCCCGTTCCCCGGGTCCCCGCTCCCCGGGTCCCCGCTCCCCGGGTCCCCGCTCCCCGTTTTAGTAACATCCTCTTTTCTTAGAGGAGGAATTTTCCCAACATGTACACTAGTTGCTCCTGAAAGGAATCGCTCCTTTTATTTTACCAACTGGAAGATAAGATAACTTTTGTATTTTTAGGCTTCGAATTGCTGTTTCAATTGTTTTCCCAGCCGATGCTAATTGAATTACTTTAGCCGAGTTATTTTTAGCGCGTGGAAATGAATACGAATTAAAAGCTCTCATAAATCGGGAAATAAAATAAATGAATTACTAGCAAATGTACTCTTTCATTTGGGTTTATAATAACCAAAGTTTTGTACTTCGAAGCCTAAAAATACAAAAGTTATCTCATCTTCCAGTTGGTAAAATAAAAGGAGCAATTCCTTTCAGGAGCAACTAGTGTACATGTTGGGAAAATTCCTCCTTTAAGGTTACTGAGAACCTTCGCGCACGTCATCGAAAAAAAAATCATACTCGTCCTTAGTTTAACCAAAACATGTCAACCTATATATCGTTGGAAAGCTTATAGAATGGACTAGCAGGCTATGGCAAAAAGAAGTAACTTTTTATTAAACATATTTTTTTTAAAGCTTTTAAAAAAAAATTGAGTGTGACATTTTCAAGAGCTATCGCCGTCGAACTGCTTGACCTTGACTCCCAAGAAACACAATTTTTAAATCCTTAAAGGTGTTTCTCAAAAACCGTGTCTGCGTTTTTTAAAATTTTGTTTATTTCAAAAGTTATGATTTTTTTAATTTTTAGAGCGTGAAAATTCTATAAAATTTGACCTTGGAAAGTTAAAAGTTCTATAACTTTTGAACAACGCAAAATTTTAAAAAACGCAGACACGGTTTTTGAGAAACACCTTTAAGGATTAAAAAAATGCTTTACTTGGGAGTCAAGGTCAAGCAGTTCGGCAGCGATAGCTATTGACAGTGTGACACTCACATTTTTAATAAAACCTTCAAAAAAATTATGTTTATCAAAATGTTATTTCTTTTTGTCATAGTCTGCTAGTCCATTTTATAAGCTTTCCAACGATATATAGGTTGACATGTTTTGGTTAAACTAAGGAGCTGTATGATTTTTTTTCCGAGGAGGTGCGCGAAGGTTCTCAGTAACCTTAAGAAAAGATGTGTAAATTCGTAGTGAATCAACTTCTCACGCAAGTACTGTCTCGCTTTATGCTAATTATGTTCACAGATTGGAAATGTCTAAATCTGTATATTTACTAAATCTAAAGCTACGACAGCTAACCTGACTTCTATGACTATTTCTATAATAATAAATGCCTTTTTAGAACAATTCAAACAATTAAATGTGAATATTTCCCTTCATGGCATGAAGTCAATTTGAATCGCGTGTCATGTAAAAAATGCAAAAGTGACTTCGACGTTTTGCTCTCGTAGAAGGTAAATATTTGCGGGCCGCGACTAATTCTTTTATATGATAGAAATGAAAGATTGGGAATAATGTAAAAACATTTTTATTGAAAATTCGATGCGCACCAGCTGAGATTCTTGCCCCTGAATTCTAGTCAAATTTAAGCAGAACGATTTTTGCTTTTGACGGGGCTCATGTAGGGTCCTGCACATTTTTTTGGAAAATCAAAAGCAAAAATAATCTTACCGTTTTCCAGCCGTCTAGATGACACACTTTTATGAGATCGAAAACAAAATCTCAATATCTTTCGCTTTCAGGCTTTGCGAGGCTTCCCAATCTAGGCAAAATTTTGCGATTTTCGGTGTCGCGACGAGCCCTATTTGGGTGAAATCAGACTTGACGAGATTTCTCGAAAAATTAAACTCGCTGAAAATTTTAAACTCCATTCTCAAAAATAGTTCCATATGGGAGCTCATTTTATAAAATAAACTGGAGGTCGATTTTTTTGATCTGTCGGACGATGCTTGATATTTACAGGCAGCGGCTCTTAACGTCGCGAGGGCAGTGTTTTCGTTGCGCGAGTTGTCACAGACAATATTAGATGCTATTCTCTATACGCGCGAAGCGCGTCGAAATTTTTATTATGTATTGAGTGAAGTGAAATAGAAAAATGCAAAGATAGAGAAGTATTTAGAAAATTTCTTGTGGGCCCGTCTTTCAGGGCTTCAGGTTTCGAGAGATCCCCCTTTTCGCTCTGGCAAAAATGAAGTGATCCCTCTAAAATCTTCGGCCAGGCGATAAATAATGACAGGTCCCTAAAGGCGGGGCACTCAAAACAGAACAACACATGGATTTTGAAAAATGTTTATGACAAATCTGTGAGCGCGCTAAAATTAATTCATCTTCTAAAATGCCCTCACACGGCCGAAATGACAACGCGATAAATGGCTGCTTGTATCGCAGTTGCATTCATATACAGGGTTATCAACTCGGTGTTGCCTCGAAACTCTCCACAGTCTCCAAACTCTCGACACCTTAAAATGCAAGAAGACATTCATCCTTCTGAACCTTCCATCCATTTTGCCAAAATATGATTTTGCTAACTGGCAATGGCTGTTGAATTACTTCGCAAACGCACCGCTAATTTGCATATAAAAAGTGTTCTCTACATCAGAAAAGATTATCACGTTCAGGTTTTATTTGTCCATCGGCGTAACGCAGAATATCTCACCAACATTTCCAATTTGGGTAGGAAATCAGAAATAGACGAAAACTATATTTTTAACTTTCGTTATTTCTTTCCATGTGAGATCATTAAAGCGCCGCGCCGGCTACCAAACAAATTCTAGCAGCGGTCCTATACAAAGAAAATACTTTCGCAATCTTCGCAAATGCTATAAATTTCCCAGTAGACTACTAAGCATACAGGATTAACTCTATCCAATCGATAAAAGGGTATAAATGTTTGCCTCTGCAAATGATTCATTTCTAGCGTTGTACTTGTTCAGCGACTGTGCGGGGTTTCCTCCGCAAAAGACCTCAGCAGAACACAAGCTCGGTTTGTCGGATAATTTTATTTTATTTTCAATAAAACCTGCACAGGACTTTCAAATATCTTTGTTACTGGATTTAAAAAAACTATTTTGCCGAATTTAAGAGCCGGGAGCCGGAATTGACAGACTGAGTAAAAGCCTTACGAAGTGTTGTTTGTGTAAACAAAGCACCAACTTGTCCAACTTGACCTTCTCACCGATTCGCGTACAGCGGCATACCCGGAGATTTGACTTTAGATCCTGAGAAATACACTTACCAGCTTCAGATAAATGTAAAATGTTGTTTAAATTTTGGTCAAACAAACGAGAATTCGGCTTCCGAGTTTTACTATATTTTAGCGCACTTTCGCAACCCGTACAGGGGGAGGGTTTTCAAGGCTTATAACTTATCAGCAAAGCAATCAATTAAAGTCAGATTTGGTACTTTTCAAGTCAAAAGATAAATAAAGCAGACAGCAAAGAAAAAAATTCGCCAAGGCGAATAGTTTTGATACGCCGCGGTCATAAATATCAGGTAATTTTGGGTTTGAAATGGGTGGTCAAAGCCGCCTGCTCGGCCAGGTCGGATTCATGCCTGTAGGAAAGCCGAAAAAATATTTGCAAAGATCTCTACCGTTTTTTTAAGTTGTGTACCAAACCCTTTTAAACTACCAAGTTTGAAGGAATTTTATTTTCTGAAGCGAAATTCACCGGACCGCTCTTAGGGAGACTGCCTCTTAATTCTCCCATAAAATGGTACAAAACCAAAGTTTAAGTAATCATCCATGCAAGAACTAGGCAAACCTCCATTGTTCTACGACATTGAAGGTTCCCCACGTAGGATATGTCCCATTTTTTTTACCACAGAAATTTATCAGGCTTTGAGAAAATATGGCAATAAAAAGTCTCAAGACCAATCAGATTACAGAATAACAAAGGACTGAGAATCAGCATTTTACGCTAGGTTCCCCACGTACAAAGTCTTTAAAAATTGCATGTCCTGTTTGTGAGTACCACATGTGCTTATATATCCCTAAAATCATCAGACAAGTTTTTCTAGCATAGTGATTTTACTGATTTTCATGTCTAAGCCAATGAAATTGCCTATAATTTCAATAGAAATTAATTGCATTCCAGCATTCTCTGCCGTTGGCTGGCATAGTTCTTACACGGACCATTACTTAAAGCCTAATATCTCAAAGACAGATCCACTAGAAAAAAAGTCATTTTTGATATTTTGTTTTTAATCAGACAAGGAGTCTGTATGCAAAAACTCACTGATCCAGGAGCCCATAAGTAGGAGCTTTCATCTAACCTATATAGTTGAGGTAGCGCATTTCCTGACCTAGTTATTTTTAGAAGCAAATTTGCATTTTAAATTTGTTGCTGGTTCCCCAAGAGGTCCGCACAGTGCCGAATCACAAGATTGCGGTGGAGACCAAACGCGATTTTTCGAGGTATTTGAGGTTAGAACTTCTGCTATATTTGTTATCACAGACCGAACTGAGTAATAAACTACTATAGACATTTACATGAGGAATTTGACTCGTAGTCGTAGTCGCTTCTTTCCACCATGTTTATTGATGGCGATAATTTATACAATATTGAGACTTGGAAGCTGACTGGTCGCTGATTGGACAATTTCTGCAACGTTTCACGCCAAATTTGTTCTAAAAATAGATAGGTCAGGAGAAACGCTGCCTCACGGACCCAGTACCAAAGATGAAAGCTCCTACTTATGGGCTCCTGGGGTGGACCATTAGAAGTTGGGGGAGGGGGGTGGCAATTCCCCCCAAAAAAATTCGCGCAAGGCCAATCCTTCCAAAAAAATATATATATATTGCAGAGTTTCAAGCTAGGAAATAAAAATCCTACAAAGACATGGCTTGGGCTCTCATTAAAAAGATGTCTTAAGGTGGATATAAATTATAGCCCTGATTTAAAAATCCTAAAATATCTTCAGATCGGGCTTGTATAATTTAGTCAAACTTCGGTTTCACTAATAAAAATGTATAGTTTGTGAGAGATCTCGCACCGAAGACACTGCCCTCGTGCCGTTTACAAAAACAAAGTGTATCTTGCCCAGAAACAACAAACTCTCCCAAAAAATCCCTGCAGTGATGGGCCTGGCAGGCAGTCACTATGTTCGAAAGAAGAACACTTAGTAAGCGTGAGCTCATGTACAAGTATAGAAATTCGCCATGTGGCACTTACACATATGAATAATAATAATTTCGTAATTTGCGGCATCAATAATAAAACCAACAGGCATTGTTTATTATACACAAAAAAACGGAACGTTAGTCTACCCTTTCTCTGAGGCTTGATGAAATGTGTTTATAAAAATTCGAGCGCGCTTTGCGCGCAACGGAAGAAAAAGACTTCTACCATGTCAAATAGGGGCCGGGGGATGGCGAAAACGTTTAACAGCTTCATTCTTTTTGCAACGAATAAAAATATAGCATAAGAAAATTTGTTGTACCTATACATACAGCAACAAGATTTTCTTAATCCATTTCTGAACCAATATAGTATAAGAAAATGTTGTTGATGCGTTGATGCGGATTTGGACGGCCCGTAGGAACGGAACGCCAGAGGAACAGGTAGTGCTTGATGCGCAAGGTGTCCATTACATTAGCCTTGATACTATTTTCTGGTAAATACTAGTGTTTATTATACAGCTCGTATTTATTCGATCAAAGCGCGCGCTCTGATTGGTTCTATCATGGTCACGTGGCGGGCTACAAATTCAATGTAGCCCGCGCGGGCTACAATTAAAAAAATTATTGCCCGCGCGGGCGACATCGCTAGAGCGAGAAATTTCGGCGGACTATTTTTACCGTATTTTCTTTTTGCTATATAATAAAACACTTAATGACTGCACCCTCGGGAAACAGCGAGTTTTGTTTTCCCTCGAATTTTCGTCTCGGGAAACATCGAAATTCTCGGGTAAACAAAACTCGCTGTTTCCCTCGGAAGCAGTCATTAAGTGTATAATATTGCCCGTGGGCAATATGCATTCCCGCCATTTTACAAAACGGGCGCGCGTGGCTTTGTCAGAGTTCATTCAACCGACGCAAACCTCAAACAAACAGAGAAAACAATTCGTCATGGTTGAGGAAACTAAACCTTTCTTCTTTCTCTGCTGGATATGTTACGAACTGTAAAACCTCTATAAAATTAACCACCATCTGGATTGAGTGGAAACTGAAATGATGGGTGTAATACAAGGAAACATTTCGGGAAGTTTTAGAGAACTTCGCTCGGCAGACTAGTCGTGTTGAGATTCATTGTTGACAAACAGATTTACATGGATTTTCAAGAAATCTATATTCCAACACATAGACAATCTTCTCAATCACATGTAACAGAAATATAAAGGGCAATTAACAGCGGATACAAGCGAAGATTTTGAAAACTTTATAGTTCTCGAGAGTGAACATGAATCACGGATACAAAACTAACAACCACCACTTCAGTCAAAATAATTTCGCCTGGCTCGTCGGTTATTTCCAGATTGAGAAGTGAATTATCATTTGAAATCCTCAAAGGTTCTCTGGATGAACATTCTTTAATTGGAAACTTTAGTCGTCATTGGAAGTACTCATCGAAAAATACGGTAGGAAAACTACATTTATTATATGGCAACGATAGTACGCGCGCTTTGATTGGCTGTTACGAGGTCAGTAAATCCCGGTATGACCTCTCAGAAATCCCGAAGGCGCCCGCGAGCGGAGCCCCATAGCTACATGCAGGAGGAGAAGGAACAAAACAAAAGTGTATATGCATCAAACGATTTTGTCATGGACTTCCGGTTTGTGCGTCCGTCCGTCCGTCCGTTCGTCCGGCGTAACACAGGCAACCCAAACGTAAGCTAAAGAGAAAGGGTATATATCTAAGGAAGGGATGAACCTCAGACAACCAAACTTGGGTCAAAATATCAAAGTGGCAAGGGGGGTGCAACTGCGTGATCACGTGGTATGACGTCATCGATGACGTCATCAAATGAGTAAAGGTCTATATCTTTGGAAGGCATGAACCTCAGACAACCAAACTTGGGTAAAGTTGTCTAAGCGGCAAGGGGGGTGCAACTGCTTGGTCACGTGGTATGACGTCATCAATGACGTCATCAAACGAGAAAAGGTCTATATCTTTGGAAGGGATGAACCTCAGACAACCAAACTTGGGTAAAGTTGTCTAGGTGACAAGGGGGGTGCAGCTGCGTGATCACGTGGTATGACGTCATCGATGACGTCATCAAATGAATAATGGTCTATATCTTTGGAAGGCATGAACCTCAGACAACCAAACTTGGGTAAAGTTGTCTAAGCTGCAAGGGGGGTGCAACTGCTTGGTGACGTGGATGACGTCATCGATGATGTCATCAAATGAGAAAAGGTATATATCTTTGGAAGGGATGAACCTCAGACAACCAAACTTGGGTAAAGTTGTCTAAGTGACAAGGGGGGTGCGATTGCATAGTCACGTGGTATCACGTCATCGATGACGTCATCAAACGAGAAATTGTATATATCTTTGGAAGGGTTGAACCTCAGACAACCAAATTTGGGTGGAGTTGTCTAAGTGGCAAGGGGGTTCAACAGCCTAGTCACGTGGTATCATATCAAGAAAATTTCGCCAAAAGCTGTCGTTTTGCCGACGTTGCAAAACTTCCTTATTAGGAAATTCCCCTTACCTTATTTGGGAGGTCTGTAAGTACTTTTCCTCGTATGGTAGCGAAAAAAGCAGAAAAATTCACCAAAACTTGCAAATGCTCGAGAAACATCGTTTTCTTGTCCGCCATTTTGTTTTTACCCCCCGCCGAGGGGCCTGAGACGCGATTTGAATACCACAGGCAACCCGCGCGGATTTGCCATAAAAACGACAGCACTTTCTTGATATGGACGTCATCAAACGAGAAAAGATATTATTTGGGAAGGGATGACTCTCAGACAACCAAACTTGGGTTAAGTTGTTTAAGGGTGTTCGGAAGTTTGGTTGCTAAGTTACGTTTCGTTGCTAGCGAAGATTGCGTGACTTCGGCGGCAGTCTTTTCTCAAAATGAAACAAGATGGTTTTATTTCCAACAAATGTTAATTCTGGAGGAATGATTTTTCTAAGTAACTTCATTTTCCTAAAGTTTATTTCATTATTTTGGTTCAATGTAGAAAAAAACGTTTATTTTCATTGTCAAAAGAATTGAAAAACATAGTTTTGTTGGAGCGTTTTGCCGTGACTTGTTGTCTAAGTGCAAACTATAGCGCGGGATTTGTAAAATGTAGCCACTGGAAACTGCCCGAAATTCCGCTGAAGTACCAAAAATTATGTCCAAACTAGCATCAAATATATATCTTCTATCATTGTTGTATCTATTACATTTCGGTTTTTCTGGAGTTCTTTACTTTTTGTAGCTTTTGTGAAGAGAAAATATATCGTTCGGCGCCCGTTCGGCGATCGAAAGAGTTGGCTACTTTGACAAAAATTATACCATTTTGAAAAGTAATTAGCAACTCTGTATAGAAGAAAACCATACCATGCTAGGAAATCATACCCTTATTGTTTCTACGGCGTTAAAGAAGAAAGAAACAGTCTAAAATGCCTACGGACTTGCAGTCTCTCGAGTGAAGGTTTATATACAAATTTCTGAAGAGACGTTATTTGACAAGCCTTAGTGGCCGATTGGTAAGGTCTTGGGCTAGAAATCAGAAGGTACTGAGTTCAAACCCTGCGTGCGTTCTTTTTTCTTTTTCGATTTCTTTGCTTATTCGGGTTTGAACTTTCTTTTTCGCTTCTTAAACAATGTTACGATGTATTTCTCTTCCATTGCTTGCTTGATTTCTATTTTCAGGTGGAAAATAAATTATAAATTTGTTTTACACTTCCTTGTTAACCAAGCCTCCTAGCGCATCAATTCGTGTTTCTTTAAAACACTAATTCTCACGCGAATCTTAAAGTGCGAGTATGACCAAAATTGCATCCTTCATATAAATCTACTATGTTGTACTATAAGGCATTGAAAACATCTTCCCCAAATTTTGGTTGATAACATTAACTCTTTAGTCCTTTTTTCTGCCGCCGAAAACACCAAAATACGGCCACACGGCCGCCATCTTGGAGTCGCCATTAAAATCGGCTGTTCCTATTACCTGGTTACCAAGTCAGAGGCCAGGCTAAATTTTGTGACGTATTTTTATCCCCCATTCATTGCCGGGACAACAAAAATCTCAAAATCTAACGGTAAATATATTACACACGAACGTGACCGTCGCATCTTTTTTTTCCTGTAGCAAAGCTCAGTCATTCCACCTGCAGATCTATTGTTATGAACTTTTGTTACCATTCCGTAAGATGAATTTCGTAAAACAAACATTAAAACATGAAGAAATCAGGCAACAATAGTCTGGATTTTGATGTAAATGTTCAGCTGCTGACGAAGATCACGCCACTTTCAACAGAGCGCGCGCTCAGCTCTGTTTTGCAAAAACAATGTTGCTGAAAACTGAATAAAATATTTAAGCAATTTTCTGATTGCCCTTCGCTTTGATTTTCAACGGTGCTGTCTGACATTGTTGAAGAACAAATTGTGCTGAACTGATTTAAGCAAATAAACAATTAACAGATGTGAAAAAGTCAGCAACAAAATTATAAAAACAAGGTAGCCCATTTCTCCTCAAAAACATGCAAAAGATCGAGAACAACCTCATTTCTTGGAACTTCACTCATATTGTTCAGTGTACTCCAAAATGAGCCGTATCAATAACGAATAAGAGGCCTGGATGCTCAGAGGGGGATAAAAGTGCGTCACGATTCAAAACGAGGCTGCTATAACCGCTGTCATTTTTAATTACAGGCTCGTATTTTGGAACATAAAATTTTAATGGCGGACGAAAAAACCGTACTTTTCGCAGACGGTTTTCGTTGTATTCTGGGCGGAATGTTTCGCTAAAATCCACTCAGCAAGAATGTATTGTGGAAAATTAAAGTACTAGGCCGGAAAAAATGGTAAAAAAGAAGTCAAATTTTGGTCATACTAGCACTTTAATATATAGATTTAGCCACTGGCTAAAAGCGGAGCTCCTGGTTATAAAATTTTCTGTGTGAATGAAAGGGATTCCCATGTGTACATGGTTTACATGGTTACTTTAGAGTCTTCCCTTCACGAGATATTAATTTTTCAAGCATAAATGACATCATCGATGACGTCATATCACGTGACCACTTCATTTCGCTCATCTAAGGACCTAGACTACACTACCAAAGTTTGGTTGTTTTAGAGTATTCCCTTCACGAGATATTAATTTTTCAAGCATAGATGACGTCATCGATGACGTCACATCACGTGACCACTTCATTTCGCTCATCTGGTGACCTGGATTACATTACCCAAGTTTGGTTTGTTTAGAGTCTTCCTTTCATGAGATATTAATTTTTCAAGCGTAGATGACGTCATCGATGGCGTCATATCACGTGACCACATCATTTCGCTCATATGGTGACCTGGATTACATTACCCAAGTTTGGTTGCTTTAGAGTCTTCCCTTCACGAGATATTGATTTTTCAAGCGTAGATGACGTCATCGATGACGTCATATCACGTGACCACTTCATTTCGCTCATCTGGTGACCTGAATTACATTACCCAAGTTTGGTTGCTTTAGAGTCTTCCGTTCACGAGATATTGATTTTTCAAGCATAGATGACGTCATCGATGACGTCATATCACGTGACCACCTTATTTCGCTCATCTGGTTACCTGGATTACATTACCCAAGTTTGGTTGCTTTAGAATCTTCCCTTCACGAGATATTGATTTTTCAAGCATAAATGACGTCATCGATGACGTCATATCACGTGACCACCTCATTTTGCTCATCTGGTGGCCTAGACTACACTAACCAAGTTTTGTTGTCTTAGAGTCTTCCCTTCACGAGATATTGATTTTTCAAACATAGATGACGTCATCGATGACGTCACATCACGTGACCACTTCATTTCGCTCATCTGGTGACCTGGATTACATTACCCAAGTTTGGTTGCTTTAGAATCTTCCCTTCACGAGATATTGATTTTTCAAGCGCAGATGACGTCATCGATGACGTCATACCACGTGACCACTTCATTTCGCTCATCTGGTGACCTGGATTACATTACCGAAGTTTGGTTGCTTTAGAGTCTTCCCTTCACGAGATATTGATTTTTCAAGCATAGATGACGTCATCGATGACGTCACATCACGTGTCCGTGTTACAGCACCCCCCTTGTGGCATAGACAAAATATTCCAAGTATGGTTGTCTTAGCATGTTCCCTTGAGGAGATATAATTTTTTCTTTGCATACCACAGGGTTCCCATGTGTACACGGACGGACGGACGGACGGACGGACGACGGACGGACGGACGGACGGACGGACGGCGTACGCTATAGGTTTAATACCAGAAAAATAAAGAAAAAATCATATCTCCCGAAGGGAAGCTTCTATAGAAGCCAAACTTGGACAAAGTTTCAAAGACCATAAGAGGAACTCTACACCAAAGTCACGTGCCCTTACGTCATCAATGACGTCATCAAAATGATCCATAATACCCGTGACGTTCAAAAATCAACTCGATAGTATACTATACGTTTTTCCCTTAGGTATGGTGCTCCGCTTGCGCGGGCCTTCGGCCCGCGCAGGAGCTCCGCTAATATTAGCCAGTGGCTAAATCTATATATTAGCGATTTTTAGCGGAGCTCCCAGCGGAGCCCCATAGCTACAAGCAGGAGAAAAAGGAACAAAACAAAAGTGTATATGCATCAAACGATTCTGTCATGGACTTCCGGTTTGTGCGTCCGTCCGTCCGTCCGGAATGACGTCATCAAAAGTAGAAAAGTCAATATCTCAAGAAGGCAACATCGCTAGGTGACCAAACTTAGGTAAAGTTATTTTGGAAGCAAGGGGGGTGCACTACCAAGGTCACGTGACATGACGTCATCGATGACGTCATCAAACTAGAAAAGTCTATATCTCGAGAAGGCAACATCGCTAGGTGACCAAACTTGGGTCAAGTTATTTTGGAGGCAAGGGGGGTGCACTACCAAGGTCACGTGACATGACGTCATCGATGACGTCATCAAAACTAGAAAAGTCAATATCTCGAGAAGGCAACATCGCTAGGTGACCAAACTTGGGTAAAGTTATTTTGGAAGCAAGGGGGGTGCACTACCAAGGTCAAGTGACATGACGTAATCGATGACGTCATCAAAAATAGAAAAATCAATATCTCTAGAGGGCAACATCGCTAGGTGACCAAACTTGGGTAAATTTATTTTTAAGGCAAGGGGAGTGCACTACCAAGGTCACGTGACATGACCTCATCGATGACGTAAATCAAACCTAGAAAAGTCCATATCTCAAGAAGGCAACATCGCTAGGTGACCAAACTTGGGTAAAGTTATTTTGGAGGCAAGGGGGGTGCACTACCAAAGTCACGTGACATGACGTCATCGATGACGTCATCAAAACTAGAAAAGTCTATATCTCGAGAAGGCAACATCGGTAGGCGAACAAACTTGGGTACAGTCGAGAAAAGCATCCGTGAGTCTGTGGTTATGGAGCTCTTTGAAATGCCAACAAAAAAAATCTGAATTTGCAAGTAAACAATGGAGAACAAGAAGAATGTTTTCTCTAATAAGTGACGTCGCGATACGTCACATGATGAATCCTTTGCAGGACTTACAATTTTTTTCCCTAGCAACGGCCCAACAAGATAGGGAAACGCACCCTATAAAAATATTTAACCGGGAGCTCCGCTTTTAGCCAGTGGCTAAATCTATATATTATTTCACCCCTCTCTCCTCTATATAATGTCTTTCAAAGGTTGGAGACTTCGACAACACCTCCCGAGCGAAAACAGCCATAAATTCGAAACAAACGGCGCTCGAATCCGCTCAAAATCGCCACTCGGCGATTGCGAAAGGGTGAACTATTCATCTCCACCAATGGACGGTGCAAAACTTCCGTTGTTTGGGAATTTCAGGTCGAAAATCTGTTTATTCCATGTCTCTCAAGTCGTACGATAAATCTTGCGTGCAGAAAAGCCGTTGAAAAGCAATCATTCGAACGTCTAAAATTAAGCGATCACGATAGATTCAAAACAGGCTACCCTCGCCTCTGATTGGTTCGGTTTTGGCTTTCGCTTGTTACGTTCGCCAATCAAAGGCGAGGGCAGCCTGTTTTGAATCTATAAATACTGTTCAATAAACGACGAGCCAGGTGAAATTATTTTCACTGAAGTGGTTGTTGTTAGTTTTTTATCCGTGATTCATGTTCACTCTCGAGAACTATAAAGTTTTCAAAATCTTCGCTTGTATCCGCTGTTAGTTGCCCCTTATATTTCTGTTACATATGAGTGAGAAGATTGCCTATGTGATGGAATATAGATTTCTTGAAAATCCATGTAAATCTGTTCGTCAATAATGAATCTCAACACGAAAACACGACTAGTCTGCCGAGCGAAGTTCTCTGAAACTTCCCGAAATGTTTCCTTGTATTACACCCATCATTTCAGTTTCCGGGCAATACGTTAAAATTCTGCCCGCTGATTAGCCAATCAAAGCGCGCGTACTATCGTTGCCAATTAATAAAATAAAGTATTACAATTTCCTTCTCAATTTCTTTCTTTTCAGATTTAATTACCCCTTCTAATGACACTCTAGATGGATCCTTAACTCTGAATTTGCAATCGAGATGTTCTGTTGGCAAATTTTTTATTTTTGTTACAGTAAGAATTTTTGCAGCACAATTCATCAGCACTTCATCACCACTTGTCAAATAAGACACAGCAGACAAGGTTATGTCACGTTTTGACAACCAAGAAATGCATTCTCAGTGTTAACCGCTGTCACAAAACCGAGAGTAAGCTTATAGCAGTACTTATATTTTGGAAAGTAAGCTTAAATTAGTAAGTAATAAAGCTTATCATGTGTTTCCCAACTGGCAGAAAGCTTATTTGCTTCTAGAAAGGCAGTGTTGCCTGTAGTTCCCCGAAGGGGATTCATTGTGGTATTTGCCCCTCGAAGGAAATCTTGTGACGCTGAACATGAACCATGAAATGTGTAATGTTTAAAGTTATAAGTCAACAGCACAGGACTACAGGCTACGACAAGATCATTCCAACTGATTTATTCAGATTACACAACAGGCTTACAGAGTTGCTTGATAGTCACGTGATGGCGTGACTTCCATATAAGGCTACTCATTACATCCCCCTCTCAAGTTAAGCTATACAATAATAATAATGTGCAATCAATAGCAATTAACAAAACAATGTAATAAAATATGAGATATTAATGAACTATGAGTCCATGACATAGTCTTTGTGCCAGACTGGTGCTGATTTGGCACGACTAGATCTACGTGGCTCCTCTGGAGTGATTTCTACATGTTCACTTTCAATGGAGCTATCTAACATACTATCTTTACTGATATAAAGTGGTGGTTTCTTAGATTTGTTTACCGCGCGTCTGTTTCTGCGATACTCCCTCCCAGTTTCATCTCTTATCACATAGGACCTGGGAGTGTTGTGGACTTCACCGATACAAGCAGGACTGTGAATCTTCTCCCCGGGCTTCTGAAACCTTCTCATATCCCCCTCCTTCAATGGGGGTAGTGGTTTGGACCCCTTATCAGAATACTCTTTTCTTTTCATTTGCCGATCCTGCAGCTGTATGCGGATGTCATCATGCACAGTAGGGAGTAGTGCTCTAGGGTGCATTGGTAAGGTTGTACGTACCTGGCGACTGATGATCATCTGGTTGGGAGAATATGGAAAATTGCTAACTGGAGTGTTACGGTAAACCATCAAACCTTCATTTAGGTCACAACCCTTACCTAGGATGCCCTTTACAATTCCTACCGCTTTCTCTAACAAACCATTGGACTGACTGTACAAAGGGCTTGTCGGTATAACTTTGAATCCACATCGGCTGGCATATTCATGCATTTCTTCTGGGTTAAAGGGGTTGTTGTCAGCCGTAAATGTTTCTCGATATCCGTGTCTGGAAAAGATTTCTGTTGGCGCCTTGATAACATGGCCAGCTTTTTTGCCATTCATGTTTACTGCTTTGATACTGCTTCTATGCACTTGGAATAGTAGTCAGTTACTACTAGGTAAGGCTTTCCTTGATACTCACCGATATCTGCAGCAATGTGCCATGGCGACAGTGGGACCTCCCTTAGCTGCATTGGTTCTTTCTGCTGTTTTCGCTGTAAACTCAAGCACTTGTCACATTTTGTGATCATTTCCGAGATGTCAGCACCGAGGTCCGGCCAGTACACCGCAGCCGTGCTCTAGCCTTACTCTTCTCTATACCAAAATGACCCTTGTGTATTAGTTGGAGAATTTGTGGTCTCCATGACACTGGAATGACTATTCGGTGATCTTTCATGACCAGCCCATCTAACAGGTGTAAGTCATGACGCACACTGGAATGACTATTCGGTGATCTTTCATGACCAGCCCATCTAACAGGTGTAAGTCATGACGCACATTCCAATAGGGCCTAAGTTGCACTGGGACATTTTGTCTGTTTTGCGCCCACCCTTCCCTTATATACTCACTAAGAAGTTGCATGTCCTGGTCCTCGGTTGTGATTTGTTGCAGCTGTGAGAGCTTCATGTCTGAGATAGGCAAGTCTGTCATAATACAATGGACCATGTGCTCCATTTCTTCATGCATATCATTAGTCTGGGTTGGGGCTTCCATGTCGTACGCTTTGGACAAGGTGTCTGCTATGTATAGGTACTTGCCTGGCACGTAACGAACTGACGTGTGGTACTTTTGGAGTCGCAATCTCATCCTCTGTAGTCGGGGAGGCACTTTGTGCAGAGGTTTCCTAAAGATGGATTCTAAGGGTTTGTGGTCAGTCATGACATCAATTTCTGCCCATATATATACTTAGAATATTCATCCATTATTCATAGGATGCTCATCCAATCTCTGCACTGGATTCGGATCAGGTGACACTACTTGTAACCCCCGATACCACATTGCTAGGTGTCTGATACAGAATACTAATTGATCTAATTAGTATTCTGTATCTGATACAGAATACTAATTAGACCAACTAGTATTCTGTATAGGACACCTTCCAGTGCAGCCCTCAGTCTTTGAACAGTTGGATATTTGTTTCAAATAACACATATCCCCTACTGTCCAAAGGCTGAAGGGACCACTCTAGTGAAGTCCAAGTATGGTCTTCTCTCGTAGAGCAGTACCTACAAAAAGCTTTACTTGAGAGACTATATGTTATTTTAGTCCGGCTAGTTCCATGTGGGACAGGAATCATGCCTTCTGCGCATGCTTGCTACAAAACGATTGGCGTTTTTTGTGCACCCGAAAATTCTTTCATTTTCAATGCACATTGTTTCAAATATCCTCTACAGACTAAAAGCTGAAGGGACCACTCTAGTGAAGTCCAAGTATGGTCTTCTCTCGTAGAGCAGTACCTACAAAAAGCTTTACTTGAGAGACTATATGTTATTTTAGTCCGGCTAGTTCCATGTGGGACAGGAATCATGCCTTCTGCGCATGCTTGCTACAAAACGATTGGCGTTTTTTGTGCACCCGAAAATTCTTTCATTTTCAATGCACATTGTTTCAAATATCCCCTACAGACTAAAAGCTGAAGGAGACCACTCTAGTGAGCTCCAAGCATGGTCTTCTCTCGTAGAGCAGTACCTAAAAAAGCTTCACCTGAGAGACTATATGTTCTTTTAGTCCGGCTAGTTCCATGTGGGAAAGGAATCATGCCTTCTGCGCATGGTTTCTGCAAAATGATTGGCGCTTTTTGTAAACACCCGAAAATTCTTTCATTTTCAATGCACATTCAATTTAATATAAGTACAAAAGTTAGAATATCATAAGTACTTTACAATATTCGTGTCTATGTTGTATCGGCAGATACAACATAGCGACTCATATTGTAAATAGTACATATTGAATCGCTCACATCCAAAAACAATTGCAAGTAACTCCTTCTCTATTTGTGCATAGTTTTGCTCTGCACTTGATGCGTCAACCTGTAAGGTAGTTGGTAAGCTTATATCATAGAATCTAAGTACTGGTTTACTGGTGAGTGCTGCCTTAAGCTTTGCTAATGCTGCATCATGCTCTGGGTGCCAGGCCCAGGCTGCCTCCTTCCGCAGGAGTGTTCTCAGTGGGGCAGTCAATTCAGCCATGTTGGGTATGTACTTCGACAAATAATTTATCATTCCCAGCACTCCTTGCAAATCCTTTTTGCACTGTGGGACGCATGGCATATTAAAAATTGCTGACACTTTAGCAGGGTATGGTGTGAACCCATTTTTACTGACCACCTCCCCATATAGCTTACCTTGTCTAGTCGGTATTGGATCTTGGTTTTGTTGAATCTGATGTTCCTTTCCCTGGCTCTCTCGAGCACTTTGTACAAGGCTCTATCATGGTCGTCTTCTGTTTTTCCTGCAATGATAATATCATCATAAACTGGAAGCACGCCCTCAATGTCACCGAAGTGCTCCTCTACCATTTTTTGTGCCACTTCACTCGCACATGAAATTACAAATGGCATTCTACAGAACCTAAATCTACCAAAGGGCGTGTTAAATGTACAGAGTAATGATGCCGCATCAATCAGCTTCTTATGCCAATAGCAACTCGACATATCTACAACTGTAAATACCTTACATCCATTTAAGGTGCTCGATATTTTCTCGATTGAAGGCGGTTTGTAGTCTTCCCTTATAATGGCTTCATTTAAATCAGGGGGGTCTAGGCACAGTCTCAGAGTTTTGTCTTTCTTTTCAACAATGACAAGGTTACTCACCAGTCAACAGGCTCATTGACTTTTTTGATTACCTCCCGTTGCTCCAGATCATTTATGGTGGTTTTCAACCGCTCCATCAAACACAGTGGGACATTCCTTTGAGGTTGAATAGTGGGCCTCGCGCCCTCTTAGTGATGTTATACTCACCCTCAACACATCCCAGACCTGTGAAAACGTCCTCAAACTGATCAAGGAAATTGCGTGGCTGCTCTAATGCATCTATACTCAGACCCTGCGGTCGCGCACCACCATTAAATGAAATTAAACCTAACTTAAGACACGATTCTACACCTAGAATGGGTTTTACACTGTGATCTACGATATAGTATTCTATTGCAATTGGGCGCTCTAGTCCTTGGACGTGTGTATCTACGTAGCATTTTCCTACAGTTTTTAGGGAATTTCCTCCAAATGATCGTAGCTTGGTTGCTGTATGCTCGATCGTGCAGTCAGGCAGTTCGTTCGCAACAGCTTCGAGGATTACGTTACACTCTGCTCCGGTGTCTAATTTGAAGGTCACGTTCTTCCGTTTAATATTAGACACTGTTCAACACACATCTTGTTGCTGCTTGGTCTTCTAATCTCGTCTATATATAGGCTCTCGTTCTCCTTATACAAGTTGCTTGGGTCTTGTTGGTTCTGCAGTTCGACCTCGCGAACAGCTCTATTTGCACGCTGTTGTGGCGCTTGCGATTGTGGGAGTTTCCTTGTGCAACAGCGGGCGAAATGGTGTTTCTCCTTGCACCGATGACAAATTGCATTGTATGCTGTACAATTCCTCGCTCGTGCTATAGCCCACAAAATCTGCATTTGTTTGGATCTTTGCTTTGGTTCTGTGCAGGAGCTCTTGCGTTAAGCGAGTCGATTTGACTGATTTCTTGCGATCCTTGATCTGGCCTCGTGATTAACTTGGATTGCGCAATTGCCTGTTCTGGCGCTCGGCACAGATTTACTGCTTTCGTGAGGTTTAGATCTGGTTCTCGAAGAAGTCGCTCTCTCAATGCAGGGCTATTTGTGCCGATCACGATTTGGTCACGTATGAGGGAATCCCCTATCTCTCCAAATTCACACAGCGTGGCCTTTTGTCTTAACTCGGTCAAGAATGCATTAAATGGTCTTTCCCCCTGTGTTGTTGTACGAAAAATATACCTTTCGTAGGTGACATTTGTACGGGGCATACAGTAATCTTGTAACGCCTTCAGGGTGTCCTTAACGGGCCTTAACCTTTCTACTTGTTTATGCCTCAGGTATTCCGGTAGTGTTTTCAATAATCGTCGGCTTTCAGCCCTATTACGCTGTATAGCGTGGCCACTTGAACCTTCTCTTCCTTGTCTTTGAGACCACTTGAGATCTCATAGAGTTCCCAACTCTCAGCCCACTCTCTCCACGCTTCTGCCAAGTTCCGACTGTCCATATCGAGTTCTGATGGAGGCTTGATTTTCTCCATGATCGTCGCCCTGGGCTTCCAGCTCCTGGTACCATGTAATGTTTAAAGTTATAAGTCAACAGCACAGGACTGGCTACGACAAGATCATTCCAACTGATTTATTCGGATTACACAACAGGCTTACAGAGTTGCTTGATAGACACGTGATGGCGTGACTTCCATATAAGGCTACTCATTACAAAATGCACTGAGCTGCACAGATCATTTCGAATCATTCCTCGCGGCGCCCTGGACATCTCGGCAATTAAGGCAAAGTTTTTCAGTTTTTGTAAGGCAAAGTCTTTCAAAACACCCCAAAAATGCTTTATAAGAAAACAGAGGACATAACTCTTGAATGTTCTGCCTTTTAACGGACAGAAAAGGGTAATATATAGATTTAGCCACTGGCTAATGAGCGGAGCTCCCGGTTACATATTTTTATGCGTTAATGAGACACAAAGGTTGCCATTGTACATAGCTAGCCTTGCACCGTCATACCACGTGACTAAGTACTTGCAATCCCCTTGCCACTTTGATAATTTCACCAAAGTTTGGTTGTCTGAGCATCGGGAAGAATACCGCGACGTACATCCGGGACTCTACGCTTGAACAGCGCTAGATTCGAAAGCTAATTATCCAAAAATACAGACAATAAGGACCAAAACGGCCGACCTGACTCTTATATTGCCATATCTTTTAAAAGCTATTGGCTCTCTAAAATTGCTAGACTCGGATTTTTAACGTGGAAAGACCAATAAAGGAATTTTGCCTAGTTATTTCAACGTAGTGTAAATATTTACTTCCCCACGGCAAGCTACATTTTGGTGTTTTGGACCTTCTTGATGAGGGAAACATATTCAAAGTTAGTTTTATGCTACAGGAAGCACAGAAAGTCAGTTGCTAGAAACGGAAACAGATAGTACCGATTTCGTAGATGTGATTTCTACCGTTTTCGTACGAGTTGCGCGGGTTTTACTTCCCCCAGAGAGATATTCTTTTTAAGCACACAGATTATTCAAAGAAGCCCGCCATCTTGAAGTTGAAGTCTCCCGCTTATGGTTTGAATCCGAATAATAATGAGTCGCCTTTCCCTCGAGACGAGTCTAATCCAAAACAAAAAGAAAAGCCAAGAGTATTCAGCCTTTTGTTTAAGTGACGAGCCTTTTGTTGTGGCAAATAAAAGAGCGCTAAGTCAAACTTTTGAAATGGTAATCAATCCAGAGCAGATCGAAGAGCTCACTCACTCATAGCCAAGTCAGGAGATTTGTTTTGGTTTGCTTGTTGTCGCTTAGAACAATAGAAATCTGCCCGATGGGTTCATTCCTTCCAAAGATATAAACCTTTCTCGTTTGATGACGTCATCGATGACGTCATACCACGTAACACGCAGTTGCACACCTTGCCACAGATAACTTCACCCAAGTTTGGTTGTCTGAGGTTCATCCCTTCCCGAGATATATTCTTTTTCTCCTATGATGACGTCATCGACGACGTTATACCACGTGACCAGTCAGTTGCACCCCCTTGCCACTAACACAACTTCACCTAAGTTTGGTTGTCTAAGGTTCATCTCTTCCGAGATACAGCATATCGAACGGAATAGCCCAAACATGTTAAATCGTAGACCAGTTTTCAGATGACGATTTTTAGAGAAAAAAATATTCACTCCCCGAGATTGTATTCATCTCACATTTTGTGACATGTGAAAACCGTTCTCTAACAAAAGCGATGATATGGGTACCTGTGGCGGTGGATGGCGGCGTCGGGCCCTGAGTGGTAAGGCAACAGGTTTTGTTTTTTGTCGGAAAACTAAAAGATGTGCCCAAAAAGTAAAGAAAACACATACGTTTTTCGGTTGAAAAAGTCAAAAGTTGCCGAAAATCTAAAAAGTGCCACAAATCCAAAAAGTTGCCGAAAGTCTAAAGGCCCGTTTACACTTGTTTTTGCTGCAATTTTTGTCGCGCGAGTCGCGGCGATTTTTCTCGCACGTCGGCGTCAACTCAAAATCACTAATGTAAACTAGCCGCGATTTTTGTCGCGTGATATCGCGGAGATTTCAAACATGTTCGAAACTCCTTGCAACTTCATGCAATTTGAGGAAAAGATAGCACAGAAGCCGCACCGGATTTGCATCTCGTTTACACTAGAGAGTTGGAATTGCCACTCCGCGCGAGAAAAATCGCCGCGACAAATGCAACAAAAATCGCAAGTGTAAACCGGCCTTAAAAAGTTGCCGAAAATCTAAAAAGTTCCGAAAAGTTGCCGAGCAACTTGTGCCGAATCCTAATGGTATCTCGTGCAGGCTGTTGAGGGAATCGGCTGACATCATATACGGCTCCCTAACGGACTGTCAATGAAAACTGCCATTTACACAGACGAGTGGAAATGTGCAAAAGTGTTCCCGATCTACAAGAAAGACAAACGGACTGAGATGAGCAACTATAGACCAATTTCGGTAATTTCAGTGATCTCAAAGATATCTGAAAGAGTAAATTTCGACCAATTGTACAAATACCTACAAGACAATAATATTCTTACTAATTGCCAGTCAGGATTTCGGTCCTTACATTCCACTCTAAGCACACTGATTGAGACAACTAATGAATGGTATTTGAATATCGACCAAGGTCTTATTAACGGGTGGTCTTTGTAGATTAAGCAAAGGCGTTTGACACAGTAAATCATGATATACTTATAGAGAAACTTGACAAGTATGGTTTGAGTAATAATTCTCTGACGTTGTTAAAATCATACCTCACGGGGCGGAGTCACGAATGCTTAGTCAATGGTAGTCTATCAACAGTTAGATCATTAACGTGCGGGGTCCCTCAGGGGAGTATACTCGGTCGGTTATTGTTTCTTGTATATATCAATGATTTGCCTAACTGCCTTAAATTTTCTAAAGCCAGAGGAGTTGTTCCGCGTAAGATGCAAATGAAGCGAGCCTTTTGTTCCAATTGATTCTGGTCAACCGGAAACAAAAGGCTCGCTTCATTTGCATCTCTAACGTTCTTCGCGGAACAACTCCAGAATGTACGCGGATGATACCGCGTACTTGACCATAGCGTTCTCTGATGTTTCTGTTATTAAGTCTAAAC
Organism: Scolanthus callimorphus; assembly: GCA_033964015.1. Taxonomy (NCBI): domain Eukaryota; kingdom Metazoa; phylum Cnidaria; class Anthozoa; order Actiniaria; family Edwardsiidae; genus Scolanthus; species Scolanthus callimorphus. The sequence continues at coordinate 142,802 of JAWWUD010000135.1, read as the reverse complement.
TAAATCTAGACCTAAACATCATAAGACACTGGCTGATAGCTAATAAGTTAAGTCTCAATGTGACCAAAACGGAGTATATGATCATAGGCTCTAACCAAAGACTCTCCACCCTTGGCAATAAAATAGATATCCACATCAATAATAGTGAAATTAAGAGGGTCAAATCTGACAAATCACTAGAGGTTAAGATTGACGAGAGCCTCTCTTGGGAGGTTCACGTCAATGATATCTCTAAGAAGATCTCACGTGGCATTGGTGCCATAAAAAGAATAAGACCCTTTGTGCCTCTAAAAACAATTTATGACTCAATTATTCAGCCTCACTTCGACTACTGTTCTCCCGTGTGGGACAATTGTAGCCAAAGTTTGCTAGACAAATGACAAAAGTTGCAAAACAGGGCGACACGTACCCGGTACTCTTACTTTCACTACCTATTATACCCAGCCAAGAGGCTATGAGTAAATTAGGATGGGAGAAAATCATGTACAGACAGACTGAGACGAGGTGTATTTTAATGTACAAGACTTTGAATGTACTACAGCCAGCGCCATGGTATAGCTGTATTAGATAGCATAGTTAGTAAGGCACTGGGCATCCTGTGTAATCCACCTCGTGGTCAGCGGTCACGTGACATGTTATCCCTGTTCACGGCCCGGGCACCATGGCCGCCATGACGGAATAAATACTGTGGTGAAGTAAACCCGACTCTTTGTCTCGTTAATATATGGCGCAGAGTTCATCGCTCTGACATTGTCCAAAGATGTGTCAGAGACTCGAATAACAAATTAGCGCTTCCGGCACCAAGGACAAACTATCTGAAGAGAAGCTTGTGCTATCGTGGTGCAACTCTTTGGAATGGTTTAAGTCCAGAATTACGCCACGCAAAGAGTCTGGCCTCTTTCAAGTCATTTTTTAAAAGTAACTAAAAAGATAATACACAGTTTCCATGGAAACCAGTTTTTTACATGACTGATGTAAATCCGCGTCTAAATAAATTGTGTGTATGTATGTATGTATGTATGTATCTCAAACGTTTTCAGTCGATATTTTTACGGAAACAAGATCGGCATAACTCGATATTTTTGTTGTTGTTTCTTGAGTATTTTCATAAGATCTTGTTGTTGTATTCAAGCTCACAAATAACTCTCGGATTCGTTGGTCATTCTAATTCTCTTCGTTGAATATATCCTGTAAACATGGTAAAGTCGATCGTGTTCCGACGTGCTTCGACACTAATCCGGAAAATGGACACTCAAACTCGGAAACTCGATAGCATAGTAGCTGCTGACGCATGCGCGGCAGTAGCTAAAAAAACGAGGATTTTGGGTATCTGATAGGGACAGGTTTTGGAGACCTTGGCGGCACACCCCTACCCAAATATTAGTTGAGTACAACCCCTTCCTCCCCCCTCCCGGGAATGTGGCCCGACTAGCTAGCGACTTCAAAGTCAAAATGTCCTCGGCTTTTAAATGAATCTAAAAAGGATTTAAAGTAGTTTCTAGTAATTACTTTGTGTTCGGCGGTTTGCTTGAAGCTGCATGCTGCGGTTATTTTATTATATTCAGATTTTCATCTTATCCTGAATTTCAGGACAGAAAGTACTCTATTAAGATCCAATATTTTATACGGCAGAGCTCAATATCATTGTTTATGAATACTGAATATTTTGATCACGAGAAATAAATGTGTGGTCGGGTATCGTAAAACACAAGGTTTGTAAGTTCTTGCAGTCACGATAGATGTAATAACCGGAGTAGTATAGTAGGTATGGAATTAGCCTTATTTTTGCGCAGGAATACTAATTTTGCGCAGGAATACATAATGAGCGTCGCGGTTGAATTAATGAGCGTCCCACGCGGAATTAATGAGGTTGCGGTTATTGTTGACACAGGTGTTCCTTTGTTTAAAAGTGAGGCGGAATACATAATGATCTTGCTAGACTAGGACCAATTTCTGAAAAGTGAACTTCTGACGGCAAGCTCGAGGAAAAGTTGGTAAACAGGCTATTCCGCATGATTTTTGGGCGCTGATTACGAATCTGCTGTTTACCAAGCGTGATTTTGCGATTTAAGGGCACTAATTAGCATAATCACACGAAAACGAGGCTAAGTTTGGATTTTCTCATATTTGGTGTTTTTTTTCTTGCAGCATCCACGCAAATCAGATTCTAAAATATCCTATACATCTAAAAGATGAATAGAAGACGTCACGTGCTCATTAATTTGCATATTATCACGAAAACGAGGCTAGATTTGATAAATTTCGTTAAATTACTAGGATCACGTATTCCTTGTACTTGGGTTCAATGTGAGCAATCAAATGATTCAGTAATAGAGCTGTATCTTGGATTTTGAGTTCTCAATTAGCATATTGCATGGAAACGAGGCTTTGAGGCTGATTGTCGCTTCCTACCAGGTCTCAACAAGATGCTGGCAATGAGATTCTGTGCGCACAACGCGTTAAAGTCAAATCCTTATGTACATTTTTTTTGCCCAATTTCATGCTTCTCTGTTGATTTTTGTCATTTTTTTGTAAAATATATTTGAGTCACACAACACTTCTCACGTTTTCAACGGAATCGGCACTCGATACAATCTGCAGTGGTTGTTTTAGACGGCGTCCACACTATGCCGGAGGTTTTCAAAATTCGAAAATGAGCAACTGACTTCCGACCCAAGGTATCTACGTACGTGGATGTTGGCTTAGATTTTTTTTTCGGAGGGGGGGGGGGGGGTCTATTACTAGTTTCAAATGGTAAATGTTTATATACGCACTGCTGATCTGCGCTTTTCGATCTTTTCTTTTCTTGTTTTTCTCTTCTTGTTTGGCTTGTTCATGTCTTCCTTCATTATTTGCTCGTCGACTCGTTCTTCAAATGAGCTCTTTGCTCTTTTTCTGTTTTGTCTGAGCTGTATAATTGTGCTTGATAATTTGGCGCGCGCCTTTAGGAGTAAAAGCAGAACAATTTCGAATGGAAAATAGTTCGACCATAGGATTCATTCGCTTTTGCTATTCTTCTTAGAAAATATTTTTACTTCCAATTCTTGTTCGATGTCCTTTTCTTTTTTACTGAATGCACTTGAGAAAGCCACGGAAAATAAGTTTACATATAATTCAACATCGCCATTAAGTAATGACTGGGCGCCTCGATCCATGCGCCTTTAATCACGAGTAGCAAACGTACCTTCCTGGTACTTATTTGATAACCTGGTGTATGTATTATGAAGATAACTGTAACTGGTCATTGTTTCAGTGACTATCAATTATTGTCTAGAGATCATTTACGAGGGAAGTCCTGAGAAGGAATGTAAGTGACTGACGTTTCGACACCTGTGCGAACGTCATCTTCAGGGTCAAATGAAAAGCTCTATCTGTATAAGTTGTGTTGCGCAATACCGCGCTGTTGTGCTTTGACCGGGCAATCAAAGTGGCGGTGATAGATTTAGGGTGCAGATGTTGATAGTTGCGGATGTGATGTCATTTTGCATAATCTTTGTGGACGAGTCTTTGTTTCTTGTTAGAAAAAGAAGCTAAACATCTGTTCGAATCCAGACCAACATCACTTCTAAAGTTAAAAGTGTTATCCATCTCGCCAAGGTATGCAGCGTCGGAATACCTTATGCCTGTCATGTGGTTGGCTTCAGGTCTTTCATTTTCGACAGTATTCGCCCGAATGTTGCAATTGGTAGGTGCGCTACAGGGGCAGATCCAGAAATTTCAGAATGGGGGGCCGGATACTGAAAACATGCGACGAAAAGTTTTCTAATTTCCTCCAGAAAATCTCCCGAGAAAGGGGAGCCCTCGCCTTCCTCGCCTCCCCCCCCCCCCCCACCCCCTGTTTATCCGCCCCTTGCGCTACTCGAATTGAGTGTGTGAAGCACCGTGCGATGATCTGAGTGCCTTTGATGGATGGAAGTGAAACTGTGGCGACAGTTCTTTTATCTAGATGTGGTGCATGATAACCAGAGTAACGGCACAGGAACCGATCGTTGTGCCAAGTAGCTGTTTGTACGGTGTCGTTCATTCTACTGCAATTCATAGATTCTAAACAAAACATCCATGTATCGTTTGTTGGCATCGGTAAATCGGATAACGGTCCAAGTACAGTCAAGCGTCATCTCATGCGGAATGCTTGTGAACAAGAATGTCACATCAAGTGTAGCCTGTGTAACACAGGAGAAGAGGTCGAGCGGACGCGTCTTTCTCTTCCTAGTGCGTTTGTTGTGCTGGCTACATAGAATGACACCACTGTGTAGCCAGGTTTTTCGGTCGTTTCTTTTATAGCGTCGAGTCGATCCAAGCATTGGTGGACTGTACTTTGTGCTGCGAGGCGCTGGTCTTACAACTTTCCATGATTTTATCGGCGAAGTTGAGCATGTTTGATGTTGGGAGAGACACGAGAACGTTGTCACGAGCCGCAGGCGAGTGATTTTAAACCATTCCGAGTGTCTCTCCCAAAATCACAAGTGCCCGACTTCGCTGATTAATAAGCTATTGAACATTTTGCTATAACCATTCTTTATCGGTGAATAAATAGAGCATAGATTTGTGCGCGTTTAATGTCGTAGCTATATTATAACAAAGTCAGCTTTGATCTGCATCGCAGAATAATGAATGCTTTCCAAAAATGGTTATTTTTCGAACTTCGATAAAACCAACGGAAAAGCTTCAGGCTCAGCGATTTGTCATTCCGCAAATCTAAATTAAAATGAGTGTGAAGGAGGTAAGATGGATTATTCTTTACTCTTCTGTTCCTTCTGAAGTATTTGCAGATTATTGTGGTTAGAGAAGGGGAGTAGTATTAGCCTAGAAGCCCACGCAATCTCGTACCCATAGCTTTCCTGCTCTTCACATGTTCGGGACTCTGGAGACATCCATTTGAGGTCCTTCACTGAATGGCTGATTTTGAACGTTAGGGCACGGCGCAGAAAGTCTCGCACATATTAATGGTGTCGACACCAGAGCTTCATCCGCGAGGTAACTAGCCGGGGTGCTCTGGGTTCGAGAATGGATCAATCCAATATAGAACAGTACCGAAATTTGTAAGCTTACGTGCTCAGCTATAGTTCAATTAACGTCATATCAATATTGGTTTGTTGAAGAATGTAATTGCTGCGAGGCCCGCAGGCCGAGCAGCGACACTAATCTTCACCCATTTTGCCATGCGCATTTTTTCCCTGCGATCTGGGCGTTTTCCCCTCGTGATCTGCGCGGGATTTTTCTATCCGTGACCTCCACTTTCAGCTTGGCGTCTGTCAGGCAAATCCTGAGCCTCGATTTCAATCCGGTATCTTAACTGTTCGATGAAATAAACTGACAGTTTGTAAAGCTGAGTTTCATGCGTCAGAGTTGATTTGTTGCCTTTATTAACATAGGTTCAACAGCTAGCGGTTTACTTAAGATAAGGTTAGAATATATAGTGCGTGTATTTAGAGTTCACTTTAGTTTTCATCTACCGGGTGGTCACTTTTTATTCGATCAAGTCTTGTATAGTCAGTTTTCTTATATCTCTCGAGGGTAAATCTCTCCTTTGCTCGTACAATTTTTGTATTGGAAACAAAATCTCACGGTTTGCGGTTAGCACAAAAAAACAAAAAAAACGACGCGTGAAACGCGGAAATCGAAGAGGTCAAAGAGGGGGGTAGGGCTCGTTTCAAAACATGTGTTTTGAAATATGCAATATTTTGACAAACTGTCTTTATTAAAACATTATCCTAGATATCCAATTAGGTTTACAGAAAGATCAATGCTACAAAGATTATGCTAAAAAGAAATTTCTGATTTTTATCTTCTTTCCATACCTTCACATGCGCTAAAAGTTAAATCCAAGATGGCGGACAGTGAGTCACGTGACATCGTAACCATGGCAACAGCAACTTTATCGTAATCAGAATTCCAAAGTAAGTTTAAGGCCCAAATTTGAAAGATTTTCGTTGAAAAGTAACGAAGTTACCAAAAAGCAGCCCTTGTGTTAGAGCCATACCTTAAACTCACTGAGTTGTCTGAGGTTCATCCCTTCCAAAGATATAAACCTTTGATCTCGTTTGATGACGATATCGATGACGTCATACCACGTGACCACGCAGTTGCACCCTCTTGCCACTTAGACAACTCCATCCAAGTTTGGTTGTCTGAGGTTCTTCCCTTCCTGAGATATATTATTTTCTTCTATAACGACGTCATCAATGACGTCATACCACGTGACCAAGACGTTACACTCCCATTGCCACTTAGACAACTTTACCCAACTTTGGTTGTCTGAGGATCATCCCTTCTCGAAATGTATTATTTTTCTTCTATGACGACGTCATCGATGACGTCATACCACGTGACCATGCCGTTGCACCCTCCTTGCCAATGACACAACTTTACCCAAGTTTGGTTGCCTGAGGTTCATCCCTTGGCGAGATATATTATTTTTCTTCTATGATGACGTCATCGATGACATCATACCACGTGACCACGCAGTGGCACCCCCTTGCCACTTACACAACTTCACCCTCCTCCACCCAGGTTTGGCTGTCTTAGCTTCATCCCTTCCTGAGATATGCCAATAAACGGAGAAGCGTGTTGGTTTACCTGTGGTGGGGCGCGCAGACACGGACGCGCCAGCGATACAATAATGGGAATACCGCTGAACGATGAAAAATGAAGTCGATAGTGTACCTGAGTTCTACTTTGAGCTATTGAGTTCTTCCTACGCGATATCTATGGTGCTCCGCTCTGCGGCCTTCGGCCGCAAAGGAGCTCCGCTAATATAACAAAAAAAAAATACATCAGGAGAATCATAGTATTATTATTGTTATTAGCGGAGCTCCTTAGCGGCCGAAGGCCGCAGAGCGGAGCACCATAGGTATCGTAGGAAGAATACAATAGCTCAAAGGTATACGATCCACTTCATTTTTCATGGTTCAGCGGTATTCCCATAGTAGTATCGCGGGCGCGTCCGTGCGTGCGTGCGTGCCTGCCCCATCACAGGTAAAGCAAACCCTTCTCCGTTTATAGTTAATTATATCTCAGGAAGGGATGAAGCTCAGACAACCAAACTTGGGTGAAGTTTTCTTAGTGGCAAGGGGGGTGCAACTGCCTGGTCACGTGGTATGTCGTTATCGATGACGTCATTAAACGAGAAAAGGTTCATATCTCAGGAGGGGATAAACCCCAGACAACCAAACTTGGGCGAAGTTGTCTTAGTAGTAAGGGGGTGCAACTACCTGCAGGGTCACGTGGTATGACGTCATCGATGACGTCATCAAGCGGGAAAAGCTAGATATCTAGGGAAGGGATGAACCTCAGACAACCAAACTTGGGTTAAGTTGTCTAAGTGGCAAGGGGAGTGCAACTGCCGGGTCACGTGGTATGACGTCATCGATGATGTCATCAAACGGGAAAAGGTTGATATCTCGGGAATGGATGAACCTCAGACAACCAAACTTGGATGAAGTTGTCTTAGTGGCAAGGGTGGTGCAACTGCCCGGTCAAGTGGTATGACGTCATCGATGACGTCATCAGAGCAGAAAAAACAATATAATATATTCTGGGGAAGGGATGAATCTCAGACAACCAAACTTGGGTGAAGTTGTCAAGGGGGGTGCAACTGCCTGGTCAGAAATATTTAGCCGGGAGCTCCACTTTTAGCCAGTGGCTAAATCTATATATTACTGAAGGTTGTCCCTTCTAAGATGACAAAACTGTTAATGTTCCTCTGAAAGAAAAACTCAGTGTAGCGATACTCTGGGTTGTCCTGGCCAAAGGAACTCACACGATTCCTCCAAAAAGTCTTGACGGTGGGGTCATCAGTATAGACAGTAATGCATTTGGTAACCCCGGTGGTGATGTGTTTCAGTTTCACAGGCCAGATGCTTTGTGATCCATCGCTAATAACGGACCTTCCTGGTTGAGTAGGACAGCTGGAAGTCTTGTACATTTCAGCTAGGTAATAACCTTCAGGAATGACGTTGGATGGCTTGCCACCGCTTCCAATTTGTTGCCATACCGACGGCGAGGCGTCTGACCACACGGGCAATGGAATTGCTGGACGACTCATATTTCTTGTTACACTTTTTGTTAGCGGCTCTTGGGGAATTAATGAAGTCACTTCGCTTTTCTTTGGTTGACATTTGTTGACGGTAAAGACTCGACAAGATCCAAAGACGTCAGCTAGCACTTGCTTGTTTGCTGGAGTATCAGGCTTGTTGTCTACCAATAGATACCCATAAGGCTTTTCTGTTTCTTGGAAGTAGGTGTTCATGAATCTGTCTCGATTCTTGTCAAACATTCTCTCTCCTATAATTCCTATTTGCCGGTCACTAGGACTGCGGAAGAGTGCGAGGTACTGGGCATTACGGTTAATGTCCGTATTGTACTTTCCCTTGGGAAACATATTTTGAAGCAATAGGACGACGCTGGCATTTCTATGACAACCCTGAGTAAACAAACGGGCCACCAGGGGACTATCAAAAGCTTCAGCCATAAGATCATCGAGGATCAAAATGTTGTTAAACTTGGGATTGATTTCACATAGGTCATCGGACAACTCCGGTAAACTCCTTTCGAAACGGATACTCTTCCCCAGTGATTTCTCCAAGGTATCATAGGTGTCTTGCCATTGGTTGTAGTACCAAACAATCAGTTTATTTTTCTTTTCACTGTAGGAAATCCTGAACCCAGAATCTGCTGCACAAAATAGGTCTTGCCGCATTGAGTGGGACCAATCACCAGTAGAGAAAACTTGTGGAGGAATTCAAAGTCCGGATAGGGTTGTGGGGTCAATGCTTTCTCAGTTGTAATGACGCGACGTTGTTTGTTTTTTGTCGTTTTGGAAGTTCAAGCTGATTTGAAAGCGGATCTCATGTGGTACATTTTCTTTAGAGATACTAGGCCCGATTCTCGATAAACTAGATGGCTTGCCTGTGAAAACACGGCTATTTTGAGCCATCTTTTTCTCTTATCCCCATAAAGACAATGAACTTGCCGTAACTGATCGCTGAGGTATTGTAAATCTGGCTTGCTGCAAACAGGATATACTTTCTTATACCGCGTTGGCATCCTTACAGTATGGAGGTTTGGATTAGACTGACTAATGCTATAAAGTACTCAATCTCATATAAGAACTTGACAGGAGATGAGATGTTGATGACGTGTCGATGAGATGTCGATGAGGTGTCGGTAGGATGTTGATGGGATGTCGATGAGGTGTCGATGGGATGTCGATGAGATGTCGATGGGATGTCGATGAGGTGTCGATGAGGTGTCGATGGGATGTGGAAATAGATGTCTAACTTGGTGACCTAGCCTCTAAGAAAATTGTATATAAGAAGGTTGGCCACAAACGGATAGTCATTCAGACAGGAACGTTAAACAGGACGCATCAATGATGACATCTTCCGAAGACGAAGTTAGCCTCTCGAGCTCTGGTGAAGAGTCTCAGGACATTGACTCCCAGGAGGACAATGAAATGGATGTCTGGTCCCGCCTTCAAGACCAAGCTATTCAACAACACGACGATCACTTAAAAGAGCTGGTTGAGCACTATGAGCAACTCGGAAATAGCCAAGCAGTTGCTGAGGCTAAAGCAACTAACGATCTTGTGCCTAGCTACAGGAACGAGTTGAGACAAGTGCTGTTCGAGACAATGAAGTGGATGCATGATCTACGAAAGGATCCTGACTATAAGAAAATTATAGAGACTAGACAGAATCTCATGGACAAGGATGATTTGACTGGAAAGAAGCCACCGAAGCAGCCATCGAAAAGCGCAAATTTTTACTCAACAAGTTGTTCAAGAAGCAACCTATCCCAGAACAGCCAGACGTCCCAAAGTGGGGTGGACAATTTTACCGACGATATTGAATTGACCCCCAGAGTATCGCTACATCTGGATTTTTCTTTCAGAGGGACATTAACAGTTTTGTCATCTTAGAAGGGACAACCTGTTAGAATACGTGCCTGATATTACGTTTCCATTATCTGATTACTCGATCTAAGTCATGATCACCACTTAAGATTAGATAGATTAGTGCTATCACAATTATTATGATACCTGTATGTAATTTCCTATGTTGGACTTGCCGGAACAAAAGAATGTAACTCTAAATATTCGTGCGTGAATTCCATTCTTGATACGCCTAGAAACTTGTATATAAATATGATTGAGCTTTATGAAATAAATCAGTTGTTATATATGTGAATATCCTGTCAAGTTCTTGTATGCTATCTTGTGTAACTACTATGGCTACAGGGCTAAACGCAACAGGTTATGGGCCCAGGAGGACGCTCATATTCAGTGGGGACGAAAGCAAGCTCTGGAAAGTAAAGTTCCTTTGGCTACATGCGCCTCCAGAAGCTGTACGATGCGGTTATACTAAAGGAAGGAGAAACCACGGCCCCTGACGCAGAAAAGAACGCAAATGCGTTCGTTGAGTTGGTCCAGTGCTTGGACGAGAGAAGTTTGGCGATCGTGATACGAGAGGCCAATAACGACGGCAGGAAAGCCCTAGGTGTCTTGCGAGAGCACTACCAGGGCAAGGGGAAGCCAAGAGTAATTGCCCTATATACTGAGTTGACTTCCCTGACGATGAAGGATGGCGAGTCTACAACGGACTACATCCTCCGAGCGGAGAAAGCATCTACCGCCCTGAAAGCCGCCGACGGAGTAATAAGCGATGGGCTACTGGTAGCCATGGCTCTAAAAGGCCTGCCAGATGGCTACAAAACCTTCGCGACGGTGGCAGCGAGGAAGGACAAACCGATGACCTTCAGCGAGTTTAAAACATCTCTCCGAAACTATGAAGAGACGGAGAAAAGCTGCCGAAGGACCCCTGGAAATGACGAGGAAAGCGTCATGACTTTAAAGTAGAAATTCCAGGGAAACTGCTACAAATGCGGAAGAAAAGGCCACAAAAGTATTGACTGCTACAGCAAGGAGTCTAGCAAATGGTGTGCTAAATGTAGGACTGTATCACACAACACAAGAGACTGTCGCAGCAGGAAGCCCCAAGGTCAGTCACAAGGGCAACTGAGGACAGGCGACTCCGCAAAGAAGAGTTGCCGAGGAGGACGAACATGATTTCGCCTTTACTTTTAGTGAAGAACAGATAACAACTAGGAATGGTAAGAAAGTCAGTAATCTCTTACTAGATAGTGGTGCTACGAGCCACATTGTAACAGAAAATGTTGTTGGAAAATGTTGTTGAAGGCATGAAAATTGCAAATGATGAGCAGCTCGATTGCGCTATTTGTACGCAAGGCAAAATGTGCCAAACTCGGAGCCGTAAGCCAGATGATAGGGCTTAAGCACCTTTAGATTTTGTGCATTGCGATTTGGCCGCTTCGATAGATCCCGTAGCAAAGGGAGGTTTCCGATATGCTTTGTGTTTTGTAGATGATTTTACCGGTATTAACATGGTGTATTTTCTGAAACAGAAAAGTGATACGCTAGAAGCGACGCAGAAGTTTCTTGCTGACATCGCTCCAGTTGGTAGGTCAAAGCGCATTAGATCGGATGGCGGAGGAGAATTTACAAGTAAACAGTTTAAGTCTTTACTTCGCAAAAATCGCATTAAGCGCGAGACAAATGCGCCGCACTCTCCGCACCAGAACGGTACTGCAGAAGGATGTGGCGAAGTCTGTTTGAAATGGCGAGATGTCTTTTGCTAGAGTCTGAATTACCTAAGGAATTGTGGACGTATGCAGCAATGACAGCCGCATTCGTAATCGTTGTTTTAACGCGCGATTAGGTAAAACGCCTTATGAGGCCCTTATCGGAAAGAAACCGGATGTGAGTAGGATGCATGTTTTTGGCTCTACGTGTTATGCCTATGTTCAGAACGCGAAGGAATTAGTAGCGCGCAGTAAGAAAGGCACTTTCGTAGGTTATGACCGAGAAAGTCCGGCATACCTTGTTTATTACCCAGAAAGAAACGTTGTAGAAAGAGCGCGATGCGTAAAATTTCTTGAACAAAACAAAGTTTACGTGCCTTAGATAGACGAAGACGAGAGTGTGTTACCGACCCCACCTACAACTGTTGACACTGACGTAACAGAACAAACAGAAGAGGAGGACGTGACGGAGTCTGAGAGTACTGAAAACGAACTAGAACGTCGTTATCCCGGACGAATTCGCAACAAACCTAAAGCGTTTTGACGAATATGCTATAACAGTGACTTAGACGAAGTTAGCAACACTGTAGATTACTGTTATCGAGTCGCGAACATCCCGACCACTTATAACGATGCTTTGAAATCAAAAGAGATGCCAAAATGGCAAAAGGCCATGAATGACGAAATGACAGCTCTAATTGACAATGACACGTTCGAGATTGTGGGGGGGAAATGGGTTTTTGCCGTGAAAACGGGACCTAACGGAGAAGAGACACATAAAGCACGCTACGTAGCTAAAGACTATTCACAAATCGCTGACATAGACTATCAGGAAACGTTTGCGCCTACTGCTCGCATGAGTTCAGTACGAATGCTTATGCAAACAGCAGTGCAGAATGACATGATTACTCATCAAATGGACGTTAAGACAGCTTATCTAAATGCGCCAATTGACTGCGAAATGTATATGGAACAGCCGGAAGGTTTTGAGAAGCGCGGTAAAACGGAGAGAAACTAGTTTGTATGTTAAAGAAATCTCTATATGGTTTGAAACAAAGCGGAAGAAATTGGAACAACATGCTTCATAACTGTTTGCTAAGTGAAAACTTTTCTCAATCGCTCGCAGACCCATGCGTGTACACTAGAAATTCAGAGGAAAATGGATTGACTATTTTGATCATCTGGGTAGATGATATCATAATTTCTGCAACTACATTAACTTTGTTGGAAGCGTTAAAGAGGCTCTGTGCAGAAAGTTCAAAATGAAAGATCTTGGCAAACTTTCATGGTTTTTGGGAACAAATTTCAAATGCAACAAAGATTCAATCGAGATGAGCCAGACACAATACATAGTTTTCTAGGCCAATAGAAATATCAAAAAACTTACTGGAATTCCAAATATGGTATGCAGATTTTCCTTATAAGGAAGTTGGAGAAAGTCGACACTTTTTCAAGGGAACTATCTTGATATGTTATTCCAAAGCAGGATCTCACTTTATAGTGGGTGAGGGGGCTATGCTCATTTTCTGTTGGTAGTTTTTCATTTACTTTTACTTTAACGAAGCATTCATTATTTATGCCAGGGGGGTGGGCTGGCAATTATTAAGGGGGCCATGTTAATTGGCACATTCAAGTAGGGGATCACCAGAAGATATGAAAACACTTGTGAGGGGTCATCTACATTTTGTGGCAGCAACGTTATGTTAATTTAACATATGGATACAAGAGGTTACACACCTGTAATTACAACAAACTGTTTATGCACGCATCAGGAAATGTCTTAAAAATACTGGTTGTTGTCTACTTGGTATCTAGATGTCCCACATTTTCTTCCTGATCTAAAGGGGGGGAGGGGGCTATCATTATCATAAAAATATTGATACTTTGAGGGGGGTCAAGTTTTTTTTTTGGGCTGAATGAAAAATCTTGCCAGCCCACCCCCTGGCATAAATAAGAATGCTCCCTACCAGAACAATGCTTAAAACTGGATTTAAACCATTGCTCACTGGAGTTCCAGTAAATCCCCCTACAAGGATATACTTAGATATATTTTTTATTGAACTGTAAGAAATAATAATGATTTACATTTGGCAAAACTCCAATAAATATAAAGAATACAATAATTTTTGCCTATTTTGATTGTTTAATTTCACTTATTTGTTCAAAGAGGGGGTTCAAAGGCTTGTCATGATGGAGTGATTTTGCAAAGTAGTTCTTCTTGTTCTGTTTTGGTCGCCCATACAAAATTTGCTATGTTTTCGGATATTTTCTATTAATTTTAGTAACATTATTCTTGTGATGCATCCAAGGGGGCCATTTGACATAAATTGATTTCGTTTTGATTTCTATGGTATGGAGAGTTCATATAGTTGGGTAGGATAAATTGCTCTCCATTTCAGTTCTTTTTTTTTCTAACACCTGCTTTGTCTCCCGTTTTCGATCCATAGGTCATGGAGGGCATTGGAAATCCCAGAGGGGTGAGGGTGGGGAGTCAATTTACTTTCTTTGGAGGGATGAGGGGAGGGGGTCTCCTCTCAACAACCTTCTGTGTGGGGGGATATTTTCTGGAAATGTCTGGTTCCAGATTATCCATACCCCCTATACAAAGGGATTGGAAATTCCGTCAATTTACTTGATCTTTTCCTTACAAATACTGTATTTTTCTTTGGAAATTACATAGAGGGGGTATGGATATTTTTTGGAAACACATGATTATGATTATGATTTTATACTACAGTAGAAATTTTTAAGGGTTTTTTTTCTGACTTTTCTGACTAGGATTCTGTTAGGGTAGTTAGGAAACTCAGTATTATTAATCAACTCTTTTCAAGCAAAAACAATCTTCAGATGTTTAGGTTTTGCCAGATTTCTAGGATTCGTAATGGGAAGTTATGGATCTCTGGGTTTAAAATACATGTCCACAATACACAGCTCTTCAAATTCCATTTGTCCAACAAGCACCCCCCACCAATTGATATGGGTGAGTGCTCGACCTGACTTTTTGATCACTAGTCCCATCAGGACAAGTAGCACAGAAAAGTTACTTGCCTTAGCCAACTGGCTTATCAATTATAGTCCATTATAGTCTAGTCGCCAGGAGGGGTCCCCATGCACCCCCTGAATCATTTTCTAATTAGTACCATCAGAAGCCAGATAACGTCTGATTAATTGCTCTATTTCACTATGACGTCATGGTTTGTTTACATGGGCAAGATACCTGAAACTTGGTTCAAATAAAAGTTCCATTCGAACATCATGAATGGCATTTTTTCATCATGTTTTGGTCATTTCTAAATGCTGCTGCTGTCCCAGACTCGTACCCGTCGCTAGGTTGTCAAATCAGTCGTCAAATAACTGTTTTGCTGCTCTTTAGTAGAAAAGTCGAGGAACGCAGGGGATTATGGGAAGGATTAGCGCGGCGCTAGGTTGTCAAATCAGTCGTCAATAACTGTTTTTGCTGCTCTCTAGTAGAAAAGTCGAGGGACGCAGGGGATTATGGGAAGGATTGGCGCGGCGCGCAATGCATTGTGGGAAGGGCGCCCGGTCCACAATCCATTGCGCGCCTTGCGAAATCTTCCCACAATGCATTGCGCGCCGCGCTAATCCTTCCATAATTCCCTGCGTTCCTCGACTTTTCTACTATAGTGACCTTCCCATAATTCCCTGCGTTCCTCAACTTTTCTACTATAGCGACGGGTACGAGTCTGCTGCTGTCCCCGCTGGCGACTATGATTCATAGCGCAAAAACAATAGAGTGTTTTGATATGACGTCATAGTGAAATAGGGCATTATTGTCAGAAATTTGCTATAATATTATTGCATGTATAACAATTAGTCGTTCTGTAAGAGGTATAAACATTGGAGTTCCGAAAAGGAATAATTTTTTTAGTACTCATATTGGACTTGGTGGCTGAAAAAGTTTTTTTTAGAATTTGGTAATTTTAAACACATTTTGGCGTTGCTCTTTTTCATTTATGAACTAAACTACATACTTTGAATTAAAGGCCCATCATCAATTTATTGTCTTCTCGCCGAGTAATCTCTTTCTTACACGGTTTTTAGAAGCACCTGCATCATGAGATACCCTATCATGAGATATGCCCTAAAAGATACCAATCTCCCTAAAATTCAAAGATCAAAATCACCCCTAAAAGAGAACCAAGCCCCGTGATTTTAATCCATAAAAGATACGACGATCAGTCCCCGACCAAAAAAATATGGGAGTCCCAACTTACGCCCGCAAATGCACATACACCATAGGGTCAAGCTCAGCCATGTTTTTCTACAGATGCATACCACTTTGAGTTTACCATGCAGATTTGTAGGAAGTTTCTCAGGGGAAAATGCCCCCATGGACAAAACTTTTTGGAGAAACAGTATGAGGCCGCATTCTCGAAATTGGCCACACCCGTCTTCGTTATTGGTCAAGTTTTTTTCTTGCTGGGTGAATATATTTTATTTATTTATTTTTTCTTGGATATATATTTTTTTGCTTTTGCCCCACACCCCCCATCACTTTTCTAATGGTCCGTCCCTAAGCTGTGCTAGTATACTTTTTTAGTTTTATATATAACAATTTTTTTAATGCTCCAGATGACATAGAAGAAAGATAAAATAGATATTCGACACTTGCCAAACCAAATTTTGTTTTATTTAATCTGAGAGGAAGACTCCACAATAACTTATCGCATTTGTTTCAACTTCGTGTCACGCGAGAATGTTGGCGTGACATGCATAAATACTATGAAAATGGCTATGGTACTTCGAATTGCGCAAAATAAGCGCGCAAAAACTGAAACTTCTGGAGTCAAAACTAGACAGATATAGCTTGCTTGTGATACCTTTTTACTTTTCAAAATGCATATACCACTTTGACAAATTGTTACCTGAAAATGGCCAAATTTTTATAGTTCGTGACGGTGTCGAGAGTTAGCATAATTATGAGGGCTATAAAAAGACATCGAAAAATATTTTATAAAATATTTTGCCATTTTCCTGTAGTCCAGTTGCTTATTTCAAGCGTCCGAAAGAAATCACAGCTGTAGCGGCTTTTGTCTAGGAGCACGGGATTACCGAATATGGCCGAAATTTCACGATTTTCGGGCCAATTTCAAGCCCATCAGCCGGCATGTTCACCTTTTCTCCATTTCTTAAAAAATAAAAAGCGCTGCAACTTTTAAACTTGCTTCTCGAAAAGGGTTCATCCAGTGGGTTATTTTGGGCAAAAATTTTTTCTAGATTTTTCACAACTTTCCGACGAAGCTCGATATTTACAGATATACGCTCTTAAAAATATTCTATTGATAAAGCTGGACTAGGTGATCTAGAGATAAAATGTCGATGTTAGGGACCCTGTTCCAGAGAAAGTGGTGATTTAGCGACCGTTCCGGAAGCGGGAAGGCTGCAAAAACCCTACCCTGCACAGCGGCACATACCCGTATAGTAAATATAAGGACGCTCAATCATAATGTTAAAGGGATCCCCGATCCAAAAATCATGTTGGGTCAAGCAAAATCCCCCCATGTAGTGTTGCTCAGAAATAAAGTTTTTTTCTCTCATACCTCTTTGGGTCCGAGAAATTTAGCGCCAAAGTAGGAAATCCCGCAATTTGAACGGCGCCATCTTGGAAAATTTCACTTCCGGTTTGCCAAAGATACGTCACAACTACGTCATCGCTAGGCCCAGTTTTCCCTCGTCTTTTATACGTTTTCGCGCGAGACAGGTCTGCAAAACATCTACGCATGCGTACGAATGTGGCCGCGCGAGGCTTGGGGATGACAACAGCTTGTTGCAAAGAGGCGGTGTTTTCAAAATTTGTCTGACACCTGCCAGATTTTTACCAAACCCCAAAGTTTTAAGGCAAACCCTAAGCCAGGTTTTTTATAGTAGATAAAATATTACATTAGAAGGACCTGAACGTTTGCACACAATAGGTTTATTACTGAACAGTCAGTGAAAACCGCGAGTGAAGTCGTCGTAACATCGCGCGGCGTAATGTTAAAGGGATCTACACGAGAGATGGCAATTTCCGTACGAGTTTTGTTGTGTGTTGCCGTGATTTTTGAGGTGTCCGCAGAAAAATCATGCTGGTTTTGTAAGAAAACAAGATCGGGAGAGGAGTGTAGAGGTCCGCTCAGGCGATTTTCAAGTGTCATGTCACGAACTTTCGCGGGGTTTGGCGGCAATCACGACAAGTGGGCGTGCACTCGACATTGGACACGAGCGTCACGGGAAGCAAATAGTTTCTGCTCATGTCCACTCACCACGCATTCAAGCCAACTCGAAACAAAAGAAATCCCGAAACGACTATATCCGTTGTTTGATCGTGTTGGCGAGACAATCCCTGACTACAAACCGGGGACGCGGTGGTGCAACAGGTGTGCCAAGACGGCTGACGATACGTTTAATAAAGAACATGACTACATCCCACCTACCAAGGTATTGATGTCAAAAACAGTGTACTTGTAAAGTTCTCTCTCGGCTGTATTTATAAAACATTTTATCATTACTTAACAAACAGAAAAGTAAACCAGAGAAAATAAAATAATTTATTAACAGAAAATTAATTAATTATTATTATTTTCTGACAGCTTCATGTTACAATTGCTCAAAGTTCTAAAGCAATCGGTCTTTTTAAAATTATTCAACAAAATATTTCCCTCACAAAACATATTTACAATTTTAGAAGCCAATTAAAGTTACAGCAGCCATGACAGATGGAATGGATTCAAGTGACAATAGTCAGGTATATATTTTTTGTAAACAAAAAAAATCCCTGCAACATTTTCTAAACAATCATACTATCTACATCCAATCAACCTAATGACGTCCTAACTCTATATATAAAACCTTCCCTAGATTTCAGAATACTTACTGTGCGACTACGTCAACCAGGCCATTTTGTAAGAAGTTAGCCAATCAGAAAGCAAGTACAGAACAAAGGATCTTGACTTTCTTGATATCTCAGGCATGCATCAAAATATTCACATTTCTCTCAAATTTTGAAAAATTATAGCAAAAATCACTTCAAAACACTTATTACTCATCTGCAAATGAAGTTCAGGTATTAAATTTCTTAGCATTTATTGAATCTTTGAATGATAAACTTAATGGGATGGCCCAGTTGACGTAGTTGCACAGTAACAACTTAGTTGAATGTGAATTTTGTTTTATGCTGCCTGTCCAAATCAGTGGACAGGTATTCTGCAACAATTGCTCAAGGCCCTTTGTATTAGAAAAAGGTATAAACTGGAGTTGATTATGACAGATTGAAGGAACTACATGCTTACTACTGTTGCTACTTCTCAGTTTGTGCTTTCTGTTTGGGATCCCACAGCAGAACCAAAGAACAGCAAATCATGAAACTGCAACAGATGAAAATAAAGAAAATGAACATGCAAAAGAAACAGGTAAAAGCATACCCCACACAACAGCAGTCTACTCAATTTACTTTCAGCTAAGCACTTGGGCCTGTTTGTTATTTTTCAGGTTATATCTAGATAGGTCTAAATATTGAGAAGCTGACAATTTCAAGAGACCATAAAAATATTTCATGTTTTCATAGAACCAAGTTTTGAAGAGCTGGTAGCCGAATTCCAACTCAAGTTATATCGCCACAGGAGCAAGGAGAAAGCTCTTTATACTCACCACAGGAGATGGAGCAGTTTGCACCAAAGTTGTTCAATACAATTGAAGCTGCCATCACTAGTTCTACGGACAAATCAAAAACAAGAGCTGAGCTACAAAAGAAAAGGACAGTAGGGCTTCTTCACACCCTTGCATACTTCAGGTAAACAATGGCTAAGATACTGTTGTGTTTTAAGTTCACATCCAGATTGATTTGTGCTGACAAAATTATTTATAACACTATTGTGCCATCGACTAAATGTTATGCTGGTAAAAATAATGATATGAAAAAATGAAAATCGTACGGGTGTTAAGAGAAACACATTGCAACATAAAAATATAACAAGTGTTTCTATTTGTGCATAGATCCCAGAAAACCTCCAAGTTTGTTAAAGAAAGTGGTCTTCATGCTAACTTGTGTGGAATGTCTATGACAGGTATGATTTAATTTTCATAGATAGACAGATAATTTAAAACTGAAAGTATGGTGCAAAAGGGGATAATGCTTGGCTATACAACTGTATCGTATTTGCATTAACCACGACATAACCATTTGAACAGGTACAGTTTAGCTTATGGTTATGTGACTGTGCTTTAACTCTTTGCAGGTTTGTCATCTGGGCAAGTACAGGGTTACAGTGTACATCCCAGAACCCTACACTACCTTAAAAAGCAGCTCTCCGGCGGCCATACTGACTATATCAATGGACAACTACAACAAGCCCAAAATGTAATTACAATGTCAATATTTTGATGATGATTACACTCTTGTAAAAATACATGAACAATGAAATCTATACATTTGATACCATCCTGAAATGTTATAAATTATCACTTTTTTGTAGTTGAATTGCTTGATTGTGAACATGCTGGATGACTACCATAACATACATACCCACAAAGTCCCAAACAAGCTGAGAACATCTAAGGCTGTACATATGGCATCAAGTTTGCTGGATATCCAACCATCAATACCATCAGTCCCACGGCCACACAATGTTTCCCTTCATCGTCCTGTTACCATCCAAGTTAATGGAAGTACCAGACTCTGCTTGGGAGGCATTGATGTCCATGTAGTTAGCTCAATCCTTGTAAAAGCACTGACAAATATGAGGGAACATTATATCTGTCAAGTCCCAAGCAATGCACAGCTCAATCCAAGATGTCTGAAGCAATCTCTGAAAGAATTCCGGTAAGGCATAAATTAATATTAACAAAAACATAATTTTATACTTTCAGGGAAAGCCTCATCTACATGGTAGTTCTTGCATAGCAGAGGTCTTTTTAAGGAAAACAAGGAGTAAATTCAAGAAAAAAGCTTATCCCCACCAAATAATAGAATAACATACACCATTCCACTGGGGTGGTCAAAACACCTCTTGTAGTTCCATTTTAAATTTGTTCTTAAAAATAATTTAATAACTTTCTTTTCAGAGCATACAAGAACCTTGACCACGGAGAATTATGTCGGCTGGAAACATGTATGCTAGTAGATGAATTCGAACAGGATCTCAAAAGCAAGGAGAACTATCGTGAAGCTATCAAGCATGTTTTCAATCAATGCCCTCAATACAAAGATTATCTCAAGTTCAACATGGTCCCATTCCCAGCAGATTGGCCAGGCTGGTATTTTCCAAAGAAAATAATCGCTCAAGGTCTTCTCCCTGAAATGGAATCCTTTATACCAGAGCAAGGCCCATTCCATGTCCACTTGAATGCAATGGAAAATGCTGTTCTCAAATTTAAATTTTTCTTTAACAAACTGTACAGCAGTGTATTTGGAAGGACCCTAGCTAACAAACCCAAGCCGTTCTGTGTTTCCCTCTGTGTCACAAGTGCTCTTCTTGGTTGGTTAGTGGTTCGGGACAAGATTCTACAAAAGTTTGGCAATTGCAAAGCACATGAGTTTAATTGCATTTCCTATCTTCTGGAAGATGTCATTCCACTGTGCTTTTTTCAGTACCACATATTCCGTAGTGGTGACTTTGAAAGTTATGAGAGACTCATGGGACAATTGGCTATCATGTTCATCTGCATGAAACGAAAGCACTACGATAAATCAACATTGTCTTTTCTTAGTGACTGCTCATATCAACAGCAAAATTTACCTGGATATTTTAGACTGAAGCAGAAGTTCTTGTCATTGATAACAGAGAAAAAAGTTGAAGTTTGGCACTCTGTTCTGCGCTCAAAGACAAATGACTTTGATGATGGAGACACAATTCAACAGAAGGCCAGAACACTGGGATCATGTGGCTTCTTATCAGAGTATATGGAGTACTTTGTACCAGGATATAAGAAAGGAGATGGAGAGTTGAACCTCTGGCTTATTGCAGGGAGGACAGCAGAGTTTATGGTGAATCTGTTTCATGACATCGCAGGGAATTCTCATCAAAATATTGAAGTAAGTGATGGTGTAGAATAAGCTTCAACGTGTATGAATGACATGAATACATAACAGAGTATGAAATCCAATGAAAAATAACCCCTATTCATATGAGAAAAAGCTCCTCAACTCCCTGAGACTTGCAATTATTGTATTTGTTTTGATTTTTTATAGGTTCCAAGAGAGTATACCAAAATGGGAAACCAAAAGGCTGCCCCCTGTATCAGCTGCCAACATTTGATGAGGCCATAGGCACAACAAGTTTCCCTCTTGGATATGCACATGACAGTTATAGCCCTGGTTTGGAACCTAATCCTAATGTGTACTGTGATCTGCCAACCTGCAATAATAACTCAACTGATGGTTTGATTCGGTTTGCATGCTTCCACATGTTCCACTCTTCTTGTATTAACTCTTCATGTGTTATTTGTGAGGAGCCTCTTAAAGAAACTGTCAAGACCTTAGCAGCAAGTTTCAACAGTGGTTTGTTGACAGATTCTGGGCACACTGGCTCTATCCCTGATAATGATGTAAGTGAAGATGATGAGCTTCCATCGACAAGCATGAGTCCCCAAGAAGCCGAGGCATATTATCAGTCTTTGGAATGGGAAGACAAGTTAAGACAATCCATCAACTCCTTTCCTGTCATCAATTTCCCTGGAAAGGCCAACAGCCATCAGCCCCACCATTGTACCTCAGGATCTTCTACCAGATCAGCTTCACACCAATCCAGAGACACACCTGTCACCTGTCCAACATTTTATCCCGCAATTCATATTCCACCAACAGCTTATGGAAATATCACTGCCTGGCATTTCCCTCCACAGCTCTCACAATCCACCATCAATGGACGGTCAGGCAGCAATGCATGTACCTTCATCGCACTTCTTGCCCCAAAGCTATTCTTCAACTCATCTCATCAACTCCTACCAGACAGTTCATCTGCTCTTAGCCAACTTTGGATCCTGAACATGACTTTAGCAATGATAAAAGGAAATAGAGCATATGATGAGTGCAGTGGAGGTGGTCAACTCTATGGAGCAAGAGAAGCCGCAGTCCACCTTAGACAAGAGCTTGGTCCCATCTATATTGGTCCTGAACTTCCTGCAAGTCTTGTACAGGAAAATGTACCTTTGGCAAGTTTGCCAAGCCACCTGAAAGAGCAACCAAAGTGTGGATCAGTATTTATAATCAATGGACAGTCAGTTGCTCTTCTACGGAAGGACAATAAAGTGTTACTGATTGACAGCCACTATCATCAAGGAAAAGGGGCTTTCATAGCCATTTCTGACTTTAGACATGTTTGGGAGCTTCTTATGTGGTTTAAGATCTACAAAGGATTTCCACACCATCTTGGGTCTGTTACAAATATAACATATGTGTAGAGTTGAGAAGCAAGTTTATATACTGCAGTTTTTATAATATTGTAACTCTACCACCTAATCAAGTGTGTTTTTAACAAAGCATTCCCTGGATCAAACATGCAAGCAACCCAGAAGCTTTTGCAAAACCTTGAGTGATGTTTCTGGTTGAGCTAAGTGTCAGTTGCAACGCAAGGAAGCTGCTGATAAAACACATTTCATTGTTGCTTCAGTCTTCAGAGTTTAGGAGAATTATGAAAACTAATGTAATACTAGAGAATTTTTTATCTACTCCTGGAGTTCTTTTGCTTTATGAAATTGCTAGGAATCAGTTTATGTTGCGAGTTTTGGAGCAAGACAGTGTTAAAGCTTTACACATGCTGCATCTTACTTATTAACTTATAAGCTTAAGTTAGAAAAGCCTATTTCTTCACACGCAAAGACGTGCAATTCGTAAATTGTAGCATAACTTAATTCTTAAATCAATTTTTAACTATGAATTTAGAGATTGGGATGCTTTGAAATTTTATAGAATGCATCCAGAAAATAAAACCATAGAAAGTAATCAAGCTTACTCTTGAATGAAGTTATTCTCTCAATCTCAGTACAAACACGCGGATACAAAACAGAACTCACCTATAATAACTTCCGGAAACTTCTGTGCTTTAAATCCCCTCAAATTTTGCCTTCCTAGCATGGAATGGTATTCTTTGCTTGTACAACAAAAACATAAGAAATTATTTGTAGAAATATGGGACGATAAAGCGAAATAAGCAAGCTCCAACGACATGTCCGCCACAAAGCGCTTCCAGAACATTTGAATTGACGAGTCACGCACTAAAATCGGCGTGGCTTGCGCATGCGTAGATGTTTTGCAGACCTGTCTTCGCGCGAAATGTTCTAAAAGCTTCCTTGCTTCTTCGTCATTCCTTTTCATTATTCAGACCTCTTCCCTCTTCTTTTGCACTTGATCTTTGTGCATTATGCCCTCTTGTCGGGTGAAGGGCTGTAAAAGTAGCTCGTGGAAAGGAGAACGGGTTTCCTTTCATCGAATCCCCACTCAGAATGAAGAGCTACGAGCAAAATGGTTGAATGCGTTGGGAATGACAACGGAGGAACTACCCACGTACGCCTACGTGTGTTCGTTGCACTTCGGTCCAATCTGCTTCAAGTATTCTACTCTGGCTCCTAATTTCGGGACAGCAAAAAACAGACAACTCAAGCGTGATGCTGTCCCGACGGTTATCATGCAGGGCCCCCAGCAGGTCAGTAAAACTTTTCACTTTCTTCTCTTTTCACTGAGCGTCTTCCCTGAGCAAAGGCCACTTCTACCTTGTTCTGTGTGAAGTGGCTACTTTTGTGTAGTTGAAAAACACAAGAAACACTAAAAGAAAATGCAGGGAGATAAAAAGTGCCTCTGCTCGCAGGGAACTAAACGTCCAGTTACAAACTAGAAACGTCTTTTCGATATGAAAATTCAGTCTTGATGAAGAGCAAACAGAGGAAGAAAATCGTTTTTTGCTCATCAAACTTAAACAACTTAAGCTAAATCGCGATTACCGAATAATTTTAACTCCAGACTTTTGCAATCATTGCGCTTGTGTTGTACATGTATGAGGGTCGCTGACGGCACGGGCCTGAATCTAGAACTCGGATAATTATAAACGCCAAAGAAAAAAAATTCTTGAAACTTTTCAGTCTCATTTGTATCAATGGAATAAAATATTATATACTATTCACATTGTCATTTCTCTTGAACTCCTACCAGTTGATTGCATTACCTCAAGTCCAGCTAAAATTAATTTGCCAATTGTAAACCAACCAAAACTTGCCATTTGGAAATCTAAGAATGTCATTTCCTGAGCTCTGGAAGAAAATCTTTGCATGCTGTGACCTGAAATTAGCTAGTACTTTTGAAGTGAGGCTATTCTTAACCCCATGACAATACCATACCAATCAAGACTTAAAAGGATTTCTATTTGAGTTGTATTCTGATCCCAGTCTGGTATTGGGCTAAAGTATTCCCTATTGAAAATAATTTGTTGATGTTATTGTGTGGTTCCAGAAAATATCCATCCCCGCCCCCCCCATCCTCGCAGAAGGGATTCCAAAGGGGCAGGAGTTCAATTTTCCTGATTTTTTCCATACAAATGCTCTATTTTTGTTTAGAAATTGCAGGGGGGGGGGGGGGGGGGCACTTCTCAGCACTCTTCCAATTCTTCCAAGAATGCATTTTATTTATGAACTCAATATTGAACATTGGAGAAACATGACTGTGGATTCCGAACACTTCACATTCTACTACCATGAGCAATTATTAAGCTTTTCCCAAGAAAAGGTAGCTGCAGAAATTCTCCATGATACTGGTAGTTATACAGTAAACACCCACATATAAGAACAGCTCACTTTAGAGTCAGCCTGAATAGAACTTCCATATATTTACTGTAAGGTTCTTATAAAACAGGTATCTAAAAAGACAAATTTCAGCCTTACGTTCTTAATCCATGTGTTCTTATATACGGGTGTTTACTGTATTCAATGATTACAGTTCCCATGCGAGGGCTATTTCTTGGATGCCTTTAAAGCCAGTGTAGGTGCCATCAGGTGAGGGAAATGTGTCCCTGATGGCTTTCACTACACATGATGGCAAGACTCTCCTAATGCGCTTCCCAAGGTAGCCGTGCGTCCACCATGTAAAATGACGATATGCTGCATATCTGTAAGATCTGTAGGACAACAGTTGAGAACATTGTATCTCAATTTTTCTGTTGTCAAAAAATCCTTTCCCTTGAAAAATGGATGCAGTGTAACAGAAATGAGCACAAGAACCAAAGTTACCTATTCATGAAAATGGCATTTGGCTCCTTATGTTGTTAGGGACTGGTCATAATTTGAAGGGGGAGGGCTGGTGCACTTTTATTTTGGTCTACATGTTTTGGGAAACCCTCCCCTGACACGATGCAGAAAAAATGTTCACCCTCCCAAATGTGGTGACTATTTAATAGTGAACCTCCCCATAATTAAGGAGAAAGGGAGTTGCAGTTCTTCCGGATCTTGTGGTAACCCATGTTATTGGTAAATATAGAGATCCTATTACACTCTCACCCTAACAACCTTTGCGTAAAATATAATGACCCTCCTTTATCATTTGTACCAAATTTTATGACCCCCTCTTTCTTACCCACATGAAAATTATAGACCCTCCCGACAAGCTCCTTCCACTTCAGACTCATACCCTAACCCCCCCCCCCCCCCCCCCCCCCCCCCCCCCCTCCTGTTATTTATGACCAGTCCCTTAGAGTTGAAAAAATTATTTGCAAGTGTTTGTCCTCGAGAGATTGCTCTATAAGAAAATTTCCAACTGTTTTGCAAACCAAGCTACCTCCATCAGCTGGGCACGGGGCATAGCCAGGAGACACAGGCCCCTCTTTTCAAAACCAAAAAATATATAAACTTTCAAATGCATGAGAAAATGTCTTATGAAGAGCCTCTTGGACACCCTCCTTAAAACTCCTGGCTCATATAACCTGGGCTCATGAGCTGACTTGTGTCTTGCTATAGCTACTGTAACCAGGTATAATTTGTAAATAGTTGAAGTGTAGATGGGTCAATTCTTTAGTGGTGATATTTTTTGTAGCTCTTCTTTATTAGCTCTTCTTTAAGTTACATGTAGAAGTCTTAAGCTTACCTATTTTCAACACAGTCAGGTCTGGGAAGTGGTCGGTTTCTCTATCATGTATAGAAACCAGTGCCGTCCATAAAACTGCTTTGTTAAGACATACGTCCGGAAAGTCCTCGTGACAAGTTATGCAATCATCTACAATCAAAGTGAATTGCTTCTTCATGCAGTTGACAAGCTTTCTATTTTGGACATGAAAGAAATACTCGAGACGTAAATAATATGCTTTTGTGATGTTTAATGCTAGAGAACATTAAATGGATACATATCATTGTTCACATTTAGGGATCTTGCGGTAACTACCTTTTGTCTTCTGTTTGATGTGAGTCAACTCCCTGCAACACAGGCACATCGAGACGGACTCGACCTCCATTGTGCACTTGTTGCACGTACACCATGCGGTCGTTTCCAGGCGTGAAACATCTTCATTTGACTCAGAATCGTCCGAATCAGATTCGCTGCCGATTTCGTGTAAATCATCTGAGTCATACTCAGGCTCCAAACAAAAAGGCTGGGCCATTTTGTGACAAAAACACAGAAAGCAGAGCAAACAGAAAACAAAAAGAGCTTCGAACTTCGAGTCGGCTTCGCGTTCGCGCGTTTGTAGAAGGAAACTGGGCCTAGCGATGACGTAGTTGTGACGTATCTTTGGCAAACCGGAAGTGAAATTTTCCAAGATGGCGCCGTTCAAATTGCGGGATTTCCTACTTTGGCGCTAAATTTCTCGGACCCAAAGAGGTATGAGAGAAAAAAAACTTTCTTTCTGAGCAACACTACATGGGGGGATTTTGCTTGACCCAACATGATTTTGGATCGGGAATTGTCTAGATAAAGTATTGATAACATTACAAATTCGTCTTGAGAAATACTTTCTTCACAATAAAACAATAATACAAACTGATCTACAAAATCATTGGCGTCCCAAGCTCATCTGGATGGCACAGTGAGCGGCCTCATTACAAGTAAGCGGTCAGCTTTCAATAGATTAGCTGTATTCACACTAGAGACGGAAAGCTCGTCTGAGACGAGTTTCTCGTCAGAAAAAGTTCCTGCCTTATTTCAATTCTACTCAGAAACACTGGCTTGTTATTTGTCTAAACCTTCTTCTTCAAAAAAATCGTTTTCGCGTGCTCACAGAAGAACAGGGAACCATATTCAAGGCGAGAAACTCGTCTCAGACGAGTATTCCGTCTCTAGTGTGAATACAGCTATTGTATGATATCCTGATAATCCTCGGCAAAACCTTCGGGACCAGCTCAAGTCGCCTTTGTGAAGTGGACTTTACAATTCACCCATACTGAATGTTCCACTGTTATTTCTTGTAAACAACTTTGTCTTGTTTCGAGAATGATGTCATTGGTTTGTCGCCAACACCACATGTTCCAACACCAACCTGAAAAACAAGACCACGAACACGTGTTGCGCTCTGTTGTACTAACAAGCAAAGAGCAGCGAAGCTTGCCCATTCGTATACGGTCGATTTTACAAACGCGGTCGATTTTAGAAACGCGGCCGAAACCGATCAACTTGCTCGTTGCGAAAGTGGTTAAGGGTTTGGGTCGGTAAACACATCACAGGTTTTGGTTAGGGTTCGAGGCTGGCAAGAATTTATACATCACATATCAGCATCCGGGTACATACCCGCAGACCCCCTTTCCCACTAGAAGTCGGGGTACCGTTACAAACTTACATGTATTACACTTACAAGGCCATGAAGCTTAGTGTTCGGAGTGGGAAACTCCCCATTATTGTTGCCATTGTAGTTTTTTTTTTGTAAATCTTGCTAAGTAAAGGCTTAGTGCCATTGTGTTCGAGTGCGTCAACCTGGTAACGTATCTAAATGGCCGATACTTTCACGGTACATTTTACAAATTTTACGCTCAAAATATTTAAATTTTACAATTATTGCAGTAATAACCGAGCAGCAATTTTCCGCCAGACGAAAATAATGACCGGTCCTCTACTTCCGTTACTCTTCCTCTGTTACCAGTTCTTTTTGCAATACATTTTTCAGTGTTGTCCAAATAAGTAAATAAAAACGATTTTCTTTTCATAGAAGCCAAACTTGGCTTCTATTGCCTGCATTCTGAATTGCCTGCATTCTGAATTTAAAGTGAGTCCGCCTTAATCTTTGTCTATAAATTTATGTGTCAAACAGCAGCGCAGGTATGATAACGCTCTTAAACCAGCTTATAAAAAAACGACTTTATTTGATGCTTTGCTGCGTTGTTGGATATTTTTTATTTATTTTGGTTCGGGTTCGCAGAAAATCGCTTCTTTGAACAGCGCCTCAACGCTTGGAAAATCGTCCACTTCCTTGTGGGAATTTAGTTCTCTGCCTCTCGGTCGCGCGGTTTGAGGCCTAAACGACATTTCTATTGATTTCCTTGGTTCAGCGAGCTCCTACAGTATGGCCGATCCGGACTCCAAAGAAAAAATGTTAATTTCTAATATCAAAACTTATGTAACATAGAAAACCTTGTTAGAACCATAATGGTTGGAATTTTATGATGGAAAAGCATAAACTGTCCTACCAGCGGTGCATTTGACTCACCGGAAATGATTTTGTTCAGTTACTTTACAGTATACGAGAAAAGAGTGACACACAAATCACAGGAAAATCGCTTTAAAAAAATGCCATTAGGTGTAAAATTCATCTCAAATTGCGACCCATAGGCAGAGTAATAAATTATTCACACAAGGAAGTAGATAATATCCCAATATTTTACAAAACGGCATTGTTAGAAGCAATCTTCTGCGAGTACGTCATACAAATCCTTTTAGAAAATGGCTCTATATACAGAATGGCCCCAGTCCTTCACGAATTTCTTAAAGTGTGCATCAGGCTATTGGAATATAAGATACCAAACTAGGATAGCAATTGGAAAACAAACAGTCTCACCCTTCCAGTTAATGTTTCTGGCGAAGCAAATATGCTTTTCTTTGTTACTCCTTTTAGGGTCTTTGCCATTTTACTTGACTTGCTTGAAGTTGATCCCTGACAAATAGAATTGAAAGAATTACTTGACAATAGCAAACATTACATTTACAAAGAACACATCACCTATACACCCTAACCTCGTTATCATGGGCACTAATACTACGCTCACACTAGCACGAAATTAAGTCTGATCATGATTCGAAATTTGCCTCCTTATTTAAAGAAACTTATTTAAATAATTTCGCGAACAATGGCCGTATCTTTACAACTGATACCTCATTTTAAAGCTTATATCCTGGGCTAAACCATGGTATATAATTTCGTTAAATTTTACAAAACACATTTTTTATTAAGTTCCGTTTCCGGTGCATCAGTTGAACTTTTTTTTCCAACCTCGCGAATATTTGCTATTTTAGCAAACTTATGCTTCACATAAATTAAAGTTAATGTGACAATCGTTGCCCCAGCCAATCAGATCTCAGGTCTCACGTGCACTGCCTTTGGGTGCTGACAAACACGTTTACTTTCGGTTAAGTCTGCCCTCGACCTTTCAGCTTATCTCACTCGCTCTGGTAGCCATTATATTTCCTTCAAGTAAATTCCCTCCCTCCCTCCCTTGCACATGTCTTCTTATGTTTTGATCACATTTCACCTGTACACGTAGCTTATAACGAAGGCAGAGTTTTTACATAACCGCTAGCATTGCACATGCCCAGTCTTAGGTTATATGTATGAAGTAGACATTGTTTCTCTTCGGTTATCAATTGATTGAAAGGACTGATGTAACCTGCACATTACAGTCTGTGAATTCTCAGAACGGAAATAAGGACAATGTGACACATTAATACTATATACATTCTAGCGCTGAAAGAAAATGTATGAGACCAATAATGATAGTAGCTATTGCACAGTGTCAATAAAAGGATGGGTCACCCTTTGCCCCATAGACGCACTAAACTAGGGCCAACCCTCCAGCATATAGCTTCGTTACCATGGTTACATGGAGGGGGATCCTAGATAGGCTTAGACCTCTCAAATGGGGGATTGTAACCTCCGGTAGAGGATCGAGGGGATTGTAACCCCTTGCCTCTAGCTCCCACAAAATCACATAAGACCTCACAGGGGATTGTAACCCCTCCAGAGGATGTTGCCATAGGGATTGTAACCCCTTGGATAGTAGTTTTTTTTAGACATTTGTGTGACCAATTTTGGGGGTACTCCATCCCCTACCCCATTATCCCACACAAAGGTGTCGTGTTGTGTCATGGGTTGGGAGCATGAACGTTCATTGACCCTACATTAGCGTTGACTAAGATGTGTTCTAAAAAAACCGTGTCGGGGATTTGGAAATTTAAAAAAGAGCCGATTTTATGAATTGTTTTTATACATTTTTATAAAAAAAAAAGGACAAACAAATTTGGCTCAAAATCGGCTCTTTTTTAAATTTCAAAAATCCCCAACATGGTTTTTAGAACACATCTAATGAGATATTTAGAGTTCCATAAATGCTGAAGTTGTGTGTATTGTTGTTATGTGGGTTCCGCTTTGAGGCAGTGCCTAAATCTATATATTATATCATCAATTGATATAAATTATATTCCTCGTCTATGAAGAGAACTGTGTAGAAACCAATCGCTTTTGATTTTGAAGCCATTTATGACAGAAGTGGGAGAAGAAACTGACTGGGCATGAATCATTTAAAAGCTCTTCTTACAAATTGGCCATAAGCTTGGAGAGGAAAGCAACATAGCTTGCAGAACTGAATTTAAGGTACTGGTAGTGTTGAAATTTCTGTTTTTAGATATTTACATTGTCAACATTTTAGCAATTTAGCAATGGAGCGTCAAATTTCATACCCAAAAAAATACCTGAACCATAAATTTTATACCTCCAAAAGTACCTCTCAAAATTTGATACCCCAAAAATACCCAACTTTAATACCGACATTGTCTTTTTTCTTTGTCTATCATCACCTGTGGTGGCCATGCCCGTCCCATTATGTTTCCTGGAATTAGCTTCAGCTTAAGGCAGTATCTTGATGGTCAACCAGCCTGTCAGAAGTTGAACCCCTAAAAAATACCCGCAGATTGTTCAACCTCTAAATAAAACCTGGTAGAATTTTCAAAAAAAAAAAAACTTTTACTACAAATTTCATACCCGAAAAAATATGTCGGACCCTCCATCATTTTTATATCCGAATACCCCCTGGGGATTTCTAATTTAAAGATTTTCGTAAAATAAATGTCGATTTAGTATCTCACTGATGTTTCTAAATAAACAAAACATTACATGGCCGCTTGTTCTTAGTGTGCTCACTCGTGATATAAATTTCCAACGCTCGAAGATTGCAGCCATGTAATAACCTCTATTTATGGATATTTATATCCGCCTCTACCCCTCGACAAATGTTTGTAGCAACCTCATTGAATCAAATGTGAAGGGGACCATTCAGTTTTCTGAAATATAGGGATAATCAGGTGAAGTCCAAAATTGTCCCTACCCTCTCCCTTGGGCCGAAATTGTGGCACCCCTTCCAAAACTGTTAGATGTTGCCTGAGGGACATTCGTATTGGATTTGGTGACTGTGCAATGAAATTGCAATTAAATAGAGCATAGCATGCAAATTTCACCCATCACCCGCCTCTCCCCCTCGACAAATATTTGTAGCAACCCCATCTAGTCAAATGTGAAGGGAACCATTCATGAAGCATTACCGTGGATTTGTTTATTGATAACTCTTTAATACCGTTTAAATATAGGGTAAATCAGGTGATGGACAAAATTGTCCCTACCCTCCCCCATTGGGCCGAAATTGTGGCACCCTTTCAGAAATCTGTTAAATGTTACCTACGGAACATTTATGTCGAATTTTGTGATTGTACGATGAAATCATGATCTCTGAGGGTAGCACGAAAATTTGACCCGAAACTCCCCCTCCCCCCTTCCCCGACATTGTTGCACCTAGTCCAATGTGAAGGGCACCATACAGGAAGAATTGTCATGAATTTGTTTATCTATAACACTTTAATACCAAAACATTTTGGGAAATTAGGAAATAGACAAAATTGCCCCTACCCTCCCCCCTTGGGTCGAAATGATGGCACCCCTCCCGAAAACTGATTTATTTCATCAGAGGAACATTTGGTCCAAATTTGGCGCCTTTACGCACAAGTGCACGATTTTACCTGTGTTGATTCACTAAACATATCCAACGTGATTGAACATTGACCATTGCCGAGTTTCATATCGGGAGGGACTGGGTTCGAGTCCCCTAATATTACGGAAATTAAAACAAGACCCACATAGTAAGAAAGAGCACATCGACCTGTGCAAAATTCGAAAATTTGATGTTAATTGAGTCAATACTGACAAAGATACAGCAATTCAAAAAATCCAAAATGTAATACGAAACGTACGGTGTGCGGACATTTCTGTCGATTTTTTCCCGACGCCATACGTTTCTAATGAAATTTTTGAGTTTTGAAATTGTTGTATCTTGGTCAGCATTAATTCGATTACACCAAATTTTCGGATTTTAACAAATCGACGTGCTCTTACTAAGTGGGTCTTGTTTTGACTTTCGTAATAGCGGAGCTCCTTGCGGCGGCCGAAGAAACTGCAAATATAGTATTGGGTACCCTGTGTGAATTTATTGAGTAACCTGTGGAAATTGCTAGGGGTCGATCCGATTTTTGGACGTCTCAGCAAGCCCCGGATGTTGTACGTGTTCCTGAAGCCTGACGTCACAATAGCCCTATTGTGACGTCAAGCATGCTCAACTCACTGGGGGAGGGGCGCGTTGTCAGGAGGGAGGAGGGAGTGCTCAACTAACGGGGAGGGGCGCGTTGTCAGGGGGGGATGCTGATGCTCACTTGAAAGGTAAAATCGCAGGCACAAATACCAGCATGTTTTGGTAACATCCAAAAAAGGCTACAGGGCTGCTAGCGGCTGAAAAAACGACCTACAATAATTACTCAAAGGAGAAATGCCCGAAACGAAGCCATGGAATCCAAAGATTTGGTAGAATGGGGAATAATAATCAAGTTGAAGTATTTTCTTTGCCGGCTTGCTCCTGAAATTCTTCCAGTCGGAGTTTCAAGGCAGCTAACTGCAGAACCGTGCTATCACGCATTACGCCTCAAAGGATAAAAATACGCGAAGAGGAAGCCATAGAATACAAACATTGGGTCGAGGGATGAGGAAGGGATCGAGGAATGATAAATTTGGTTAAGAAGAGCAGAAAGCAGAAAGAAAAGGAAGCACCAGAGACTCTTAGAGAGACCTAGACGGAAATTGCGCCCGGGAAGAAGGGGGAAGAAGCCGGGCAAAGCATGAGATCAGAGAGAGGCATCCGATTCTTTTCCATCACATCTTTTTGAGACTACTCGATAGTCGAGGATTAACATGGAAACGGTTTCGTTTGTTCCCCTATGGACTAACACTATTTTTTTGAAACAGAAACTTTCGGTACCTTGAAGCCCTTGAACGACACAACGCCTGACGAGCGCCGACACTCAAATCACTTCACTTTTATTTACAGGAAGTGGAAATAAACTGGAAATAAGTTTCAAAGTTTGTATTGACAAACGTCTTTGTTCATCACCACCACGTGACCCGAAGCGGCAAGATTAGTGAAAGTAAAGTTGTAGTTGTATCAGTATACACACGATAGCCTGCTCTGTTTGTTTTCGAGAGGAGTCGTTTTCACGACTGCAATTCTATTTAATTAGACATATATTCTACTTCTCCACTGAATGCGAAAGTGTCAGGACTATAGCTGAATTCACAGGAACTGAAAACGTTTGTCACGAGTTACAGTACAACACAATGGCGCCCAAAATCGAGCGCGGGAGTTTCGTGTTTTGCCGTGTTTTGTGGGTTCTTCAACTCCCTAAAGGCATGGAATAGCTTTGAAAGTCACGGATATAATGGGTGCGGTGTGGATTGGAAACTCACTGTTCGCTGGAGTTGGACAAACATTCAGTATGAAGTGGATTAAACTGCAAGCTCTTTGGTAAGAATGTTTTTATGTATTATGAGAAATATTTTCTCTGACTAGACGATCTCTTCAGGGAATTTGATTCCTCGGCCGTACGATTTAGAAAAGATGAACATAGACTTTCAACTGTGTGTTGGCCATTCATTGAATTATAGAATTGATTACTTTATTCTATCTATTGATAGGTATCTATTTAACAATTAGACCTCAAGGCCGAATGTACTATGATGAATAGACCATGAGGCCGAAGGCCGAATGGTCTATTGATATCATAGCACAGGAGGACGCGAGGTCTAATTGTTTTAGTATAAACCAACTAGTTGGTCGGTTTTGGCAATGAATGCCATTATTTTATGTTGAAAAAATCAAGTTTTCTTGCAAAGACAGGTGGTGGTTTTGCCAGGCACGGTCTATTACTAATAGACCATTAGTAGCTCAGCCAATCAGAATGCAGGATTTGTAATAAACCATTAGTTGGTTTATACTAATATGTTATTTCTTGAAAACTTTCGATCGACCTGTGTTTCAATTTGTTTTGGATTCTTCGTGAGTAATGCGCTAGTCAATTGAAACCCCACCCCTCTGACCCCTAGGGACCCAGGGAAGGGTGGGGTTATCGTGGGGGTTTAAAGCATTTTAAAACAAGAGTCTGTTCAGAGGGGGTGGTGGATTTGACTGGTTTTGATTCTGGAACCTGTCCCCACCCCCCGGGGAATGTTTATTTGCTTTCAAATAAATTATTTCGGTCAATCTTTCACTTTGATTTTGGCCATGCAAATCTACATGTTAGCTACGATGCAATTCATTGGAATCATTCGATTTTAATGCATTTTTCTGTACTTGCATCCCTTGTTTCATCACACTAGCTGAGGCCCACTCCCCATTGACGATCATAGAAAGGTGTGTTCTTTCTTTGATGCTTGCAAGTAAAAGGTGATTTCGGAGGCCCCAAGGGTAGGGGCATTTCACAGGAATTTCCTCCCGATGGAGTGGGGACTTAAACAGCTTTTGTTCAGGGGTAAAATCAAATCCCCAACCCTTCCCTGGGTCCCTAGGGTGGGGGTTTCAATTGACTAGTGCATAACCGGTTTGTCCCCAGCCAAATATAAGTTAAATGTTATGCATCAATAATATCTTCCTTGCTCAAAGGAAAGTCAGCAGAGTGCACAGAACGTTTTCCCATTTCTGTTGGATCAGAATAGAGAGCCTCTGTTATATGTTTCTGCCGTAGTTTCATTGTTTTCAAAAACCCAATAGAAGTATCTCGATCCAAGTTTTTCAAACTTTTCTCAAGGGGAGCATGCCCCCTCAAACAGAAATTATTTTGTTTTTCTGTCTCATTTCTATTTTCTCTCCCACCCCCCCCCCCCCCCCCCCCCCCCCCCCCCCGACCTCCATTTTTTCAGTATTTTAAGTGCAATTAGGCGAAATTCAAGTACCTTTTTTTCCTTTCTGAACATCTTGTAAACCTGAAACTTCATGAATTTCACCACCCATAATATGGAGTTATGTATTTTGGAACACTGTGGACTTTGCGGCCTTCTGCTTAACACCCGCATGGCCAGGAGTAGTGTCTGGTCCAATATCTTTTGAAGGGTCTGCACGCAAGTATAGTAACTTGTGTTACTTCCATTATGAAATCTAGATGGCAACCTGTTTCAATATACAGCTGAGGGTTTTTATAGAATTGGGTCGACATAGAGTTTCATTGTAGTACTCCAGGGTGGAAAACTTTGACATTAGGTATATTTCTCCATTTTTCATTTTGTTGTTCATGGCATACATTTAATTTCCAAAATAGACCAAAATCAAGGAAGTGGTTCTAAGTGTTTCAGTAACTGGATTTTTGGCCACTTTGCCAAAATTGTCCGGAATCCTGGTAAAATGTCTCATATTAATTTCTCTGGTGTATCTATCAATAATATTATCTTGTGAAATTATTCTACTTACTATTCTGTCAGACAATGCAGTTTTTTCCACTGAGGAATAAATATTGTCATGAATAAATCATGAACGTTATTGTGTCCCCTGGTTATTGTGTCCCCCAGCTGACCCCCAGCCAGTAATCCTCGTTAAGCATTATTTTACTGAAATTATAAAGGAAGAGTTTTCTAATAAAGTGTTGTTGTGATAAATCTTCCTCTCAGTTGTATTATTTACATTATTCTCACAAAGTCTTAATTGTTCTTTAAAAATCTTAAAAATTCTTAAAAGTTCTCAAAAGTTCCAAATATTTCCAAAAATTTCTCAAACATCTCAAGGTATGGTGTGATTCTCAAACATTCCTAAAAATTCTTATGCTTTGAGAATTCTTAAGAATTCTCATGTTTGTTTTGGGCCATTTACCGTGAAAATTCACACCTTGATTCTTAAGAATTCTTAAGAATTCCTAAGAATTCTTTCTCATGGTTTCTTAAGAATTCTTGAGATTTTCTTAAGAATTCTTAAGAAATCTCAATGTAATTTCGCAGGGGGTAGGCTGTATTGGAAAAAGTAAAAAAGTAAAGTCCCCCCCTGCCCAGAAGGGCGTTGAAAAGTGACCCCCACCCCAGTATTTGTATGGAAAAGAGCAGGGAGCATGCTAATGCTGACTGTAAGCCGTGGGACATGTGCCAAGCAATAAAATAAATCAAGCCAATCAAGCAGTCAAATTTATTTGAAAATTTGAAAATTTAATCATTACAAAATTTGAAATGAAAATTTTATCATTACAAAATTTGAAATGAAAATTTTATCATTACAAAATTTGAAACTGCAAACTTTTTTTAGGGTTGAAAAGATTACCAAATATTTTAGGGGGATATTTTTTGGATATTTTGCAAGGATACAGTTGAGGCACCAAATGAGGCAAGATATGGGGATTAGGGGATATTTTG
This sequence comes from Scolanthus callimorphus, assembly GCA_033964015.1. NCBI lineage: Eukaryota > Metazoa > Cnidaria > Anthozoa > Actiniaria > Edwardsiidae > Scolanthus > Scolanthus callimorphus. The sequence continues at coordinate 105,333 of JAWWUD010000135.1, read as the reverse complement.
GTCCCCAGACTTGCCTCTAGACAATCCCTCTGTGTTGAAATCAAACAATTCACTTGTGACCGAGACAACTCTGGGCTGAGAGATAGGTATTTGTGTAGGGACAGCATAAAACTGTCTATCTCAAGGGTCATATGAGTCAAGAAATAGGACAGGGCAAGACAGGGCGGAAATGACCAAAAATGAAATGTCTAACTTCGCTATATTTTAATATATAAGCTCAAGATTCCGTATACAAAGAGTTTCTATGACCAAAAGCTTAATTCCAAATTTTCAAGAAATTTGAAGAATATGAATTTTAGATATGATTGAACAAAGTTTGCAGAAATCCTGATCAAAGTACTAATTCTCCCATAAAATGGTACAAAAACCAAAGTTGAAAGCCCTAATATCTCAAAGACGGATCCATTAGAAAAAAGTCATTTTTGACATTTTGTTTTTAACCACGCAAGGAGTCTGTATGCAAAAAATCAAGCTTATTTGAGTTAACCTGACCTTATTATTTGAAATTTAGTGATCTAAGCAGGTCATTTCCGCTCTGTCACAGGGCAATTCTTGTTAGGGGCTGCTGTAAGGCCTAACAGTCCCAAACAGCACAGGGCTGCTGTTAGGGACAAACAGCTGGGAGGAAGCATTCCTTACTCCCACGTCTAAAAGGCGGGGCACATATTATGATCAACACCTACAGCCCTTACAGCCCTGGCTGCCCTGACAACCCTAACAGCCAACAAGCCTAACAGCCCTAACAGTCCTAAACAGCAGAGAGGAAGCATTCCTAAAAGGCAGGGCACATATTATGATCAACACCTAACAGCCCTCTGTTAGGGCTGTTAAGACTGTTAGGGCTGTAAGGACTGTTAGATCTGTTAGGGCTGTTAGGTCTGTAAGTGGTGTTAGGTGTTTATCATAATTTGTGCCCCTTTTAAGAGGAGGGAGTAAGGAATGTTTTTTGATGCTGTTAGGTCTGTTAGGCCTTACAACAGCCCTAACAAGAATTTCCCTGTCCTATTCCTTGACATGTCAGGGGTTGGGCCAACTTTCTTGATTGTGTGTGCCGCATGTGTTAGCCACAACACCAAGATATCTTGCATTTTTTTTTTCTCATGTGAAACAGGTGCAAGTTTTGTCCCTACCCCAAAGTTGTCCCAGGGTCTTCTCCATCGTTTTTCAAAATGGTGGTTGACTCGGGAGAAGACCCTGGGGGAGGCTGAGTCACATGACCGTTTCACAACAAAGGACAACCTCGTTCCCATGTTTTCAAACAGTGGTCATGTGACTCAGCCTCCCCCGGGGAATTCTTCTCGACCAACCGCCATCTTGGAAATTACCCACAAGACCCTGGGGACGAGGTTGATATCTCACCTCATGTGAACAAGCCCTACGGGTGTCTACATTTTTACTAGTTGAGTTGTCCTCATGCTTTTTGTGTTTTGTAAAAGGCACAAAGGCAATAATATTAGTCTAAATAAAATAAATGTATTTTTGATACTACAATTAACTACTACCATCTTTTATTCCTTATAATAGTTGGGAGCTCCGCTTTTAGGCAGTGCCTAAATCTATATATTATTAAGGGATTCGTACCCAGTCCCTCACGATATGAAACTCGGCAATGACTGTCGTTTACTAATTCCCAGGATACCATCGACAATTGCAATTTTGGTTTTGTGCTCAGCTGGTAACTGGTTGCGATGCAGAAAAGCCTCACACGTATTGAAATCGGGAGAGTAGGCAAATCGTGCATAATGGAAACCACAATTGTCCATGATCACACAATCTCCGCGTTCAAGAACCGCACTTCCATCTTGGCGCTCTAGCTGCAAAGCTTCGTCGAAAAATAGAAGTAGTTCCACGCCATTTGAAGGACCATCTAGGATGTTATATAAATCAACTGCGCCTAATGAATGTAGCAGGTTTATCGTGAAATTCGCGTTGGAGGCGTATCGTGCACCGCGAATGCAGGCTCTCCTACAGGGGAACTTCCGTATGCTCTATTTACAGAGGTTTTTATTACCCCGCTTTGTGTTTTGTACCGTTATGTGTTTCCTTGTCATTCGGTGCTTGTTACGGGACACTTTGTTTATTTGTGAAATGCTAGGAATATCATTTCCGTGCAAGACCCCATCTAACAGAAGCCTCTGCTGTATTTCTTTTTCGCGGGCCGGGCGTTGTTTTAGGCGCAGGGATAGCAATGTTGGCTTTGTTGTAACGCCTTAACACTTATCAACATACGGTCGGCTCACACGTAGTTGTCTTGCGATTTCTCGCTTACTATTGTCCTCGTGATAGAGGTCTAGCATTCTTTCTCTATACAACACCGGTCGTGTTGGTTTAAGCGAATTTGGATATTTGCTGCAAGAAAGCGGATTTTATGAACAAAAAGTGCATGATCAGAATAATAATCAAAACTGAAGTACTAACTAGCTAAATATCTATCCATATTAATAATTATCTCAACACGGAGGTCCCTGTAGACTGGAAGAGGTTTAGAAACTTGCGCCTAAAAGCGAACTGTTTCTAGACCAGAAGCCACAAAACCTGTCAATAACTTTTCACGAACTTATGTATGGTGGCAACGGTTGAGCGCGCACGACTGTAATGGTGACGGTTGTGAACAGAGCAGATTTCAGATAATGTGTGATTGGATAAAATATCTTCACCCCAAGGTTTTAGATTTGCCTCACTCGCTTCCACCACTCTGGAATTCCCTTTGTCTAAAGTGACAAGGATTGTATGAAATGCTTCATTGAAAATAATTACCCGGCGTAACTAATTGATAAAATTGTTAATTGGTACCAATTGATAGTCAATTGATATCAATTAGTAAATTGATTATCAAATTGGTATCAGCAATTAATAGTCAATTGATAACAAAAATCTCAGTGAGTGGAATTGATAATAATTGTTAAACAATTGATAAAATTGATACCTTATTTTCTTCATCTTAAATCTTCAATGTAGTTTTTTGAAGGTTATAGACAGGTTTCACCTATAGTGCATGATCAGAGCTTGAAAATTATTTTCATTGAATTGATCAATGCGTGTAAATAATGGTCATTGGAAATATCCGGTCCACTGCTCGTGATAACGTTCACTCAAAAGTCAACGAGATATTTGGCCAATAATCGGCGAACAATGTTCAATTTAGTGATTAACAGTAAAGATAAGCCCTGCAAGTTCTTCCCAGAGCTTTGAATAAATCTAGTTGGTACATAAACATAATTTTTTATGGTAAAATTAAATTTGTTTCACTGTAAATGATCAGAAAAATTAACAATTAGTATATTGATTATCAATTGGTATTGGCAATTGATAACAATTGATAATGTCCCAAATCTGAGTGAGTATCAATTGGCTATCATTGCTGATAACTATTGATAATCAATTTACTAATTGATATCAATCAATTGTATCAATTGGAAATTGATTATCAATTTTTATCAATTAGTAACGCCGGGATTTAGTAAGAAGTAGCTATGTACTTGAAACCGATAGTGCCACTTCTTTAAACTTATATGATAACCTCGGGACTCGGGACTTATTAGTCTGAATTCAGCCGTCCCCTCCCTCTCGATCGTATGTACCTTACTCTTTGTGATGACAAAAGAGGATTTCACACGCAGGCCTTCAACTGATCATTTCTCAAAAAATAGGGCTAAATATAGGGCATCTAGAGAAAATATAGGGCAAATATAGGGATGTAGGATATTGGTAAAGTTTATATTCTCTACACAATCTATGCACAATAAGACTTTAAGCTTCAAGACTTTCAGCACATCGATGTTTCATGTGACAATAACGATGCAGGGCCCGACATCATCTTTTTTCAAGAGGTGCCATTGGTGCCTAAATAAAAAATTATTGTTGCCAAATAGTGAAGTTTGGTCGCCATAATAGAAATCAGGTCGCCATCGTTTTCTCTTCTGTTTGTTATAAGAAAGAGTTTTTTTAGTTAACTGTAAAACCCCTTGAGCTATTGTAGTAGCCTGAATTTCAGCCGTCTTTTCTCCCTACACTCCGACCGTTGCGGGAGAAAAAACGACTGAACGCCGACTTCCAAAAACGTGCCCAGGAGTTGCGTGATTCTCAAGATCTTGAGAATTGATGGTGATTGGTCAGTTTTCTTAATGAGCTATATTTATGCATAATTTCAGCAACAAGAGAACTGCACTGAAAGGCAGATACATGGCAGCCCACAGAACGTCTAAAATTTATCCAGAAAAATATACCTCAGCCCGGCGAGAATATTATGTGCCTGTTACTAAAGGTCAAGTGATAGTTCGAAACACACTGCATGCAGAAAAGTGGATTCACTCGAGGCTCGTGAACTCATCGCGAACTAGCAACTTTTTTAGATAATTATTTCAGTAGGAACAGAAATGGCTTTGATCTGATGGCGGCTGATATGACGGGTTTTCCCGGATTCGCATGCACTGCAAAAAGTGCTGGCCAAACTTGAAATGAGTGGATGCAAAACTCAGTCGAAGGGGTGCTTTCTTGTCTTTCTTAAATTAAGGAAATTAGCCAAAACTTTGATCAAGTAACGCATTCCTTAATGCAAGAGTTTTCCTTTCACTTGGATGGAGGCAGACCATACTTCAATCAAGTACTTTGAAAAATGAAAAAACTCAATTCAAGTGGTTCCTTTTCTACATTTCCCTTCATTCAAGGAGTTTCATTGCACCTCATTCAAGTAAGGCATATCCTGAGCAATGCTTCATTCAAGGATTACTTACCTTTGATTCAAGTGATTCTACCACACTTCAACCAATCGAGGCCTGTATGAGCAATGCTTCATTCAAGGATAACTTACCTTGTTTCAAGGGGTTCTACCGACAGAACCCAAAAATGGCAAGATTTCTACCCTAAGGTCAGGTAAAGTCAGATAGGCTCGATTATTTGCATAGAATATCCTTATACAATAAGAAACAACACAGAAATGAGTATTTTTTCTAATTGATCTGTCTTTAAGATATGATGACTTTTTGACATTATTTGTTAGAATTGTACAAATTTGCAAAAAAAACGATGCAGTAACCAAAGTTTTAGCAGCTGATATGTTAAAGACGGATCGATTAGAAAAAAATACTCACTTCTATTTTCTATTTTTCGGTTCTACCACACTTCATCTAATTGTAGCATATCATGGCAGTGCTTCACTTGAGGATTATAATTCCCTTGATTCAAGTGGTTGTACCTCCAACGCTACTGCTGTCTATATGGGTTCACCAACAAGGATAATCGTACTACCAACTCTGGAATCCAGAGTAAGACTTTGAAAAAAAGATGGCTCTCAAGAGAGTTGAACCCTCCACATAGGCACGGCTATATTCATTCTACCCGCAACCTTACCACATAGCCACAGAGGGATTCACTTGGAGGGAGAAGTATTTTAGAAGTGTTTACGGTGTTTATGCTTTTTTGCATTTGGAGGACAGAAATATGATCTTCAACAATGTTTCAGAAAGATGCTAAACTTGAGGATTGATGATGTTACTGAGAGGCTGTGGGAACGGGAATCCACTCAGCCGATCGAGACAGCGTTACACTATGTTGAAGCGTGGGAACCTCGGTTGAAGTATGATAAATTTTCTTCCTACTTCATATAAGTTTTGTCTTTTGCACTATTTATTTCAAAGAAGCAGACACTTGATTCAAGTTTACCGTTTTTTTTTTAATTACTTGTTATGAGTTGGTAAACTTTGACTCAGTAACAGGAATTTTCTGTCCACTTAAGATAAGTGAGTTGTTTTTTTAACTGAAAACATTTCTAAGTATTTGGCCCTTAATCTAAGGGAGAAAATTCTTAATTCAGTTCAAATATTCTTAAATTAAGTTTATTTCCTTGATTGAAGTAGCTCACACACTTGACAGGATTTTATCACTTTTTACAGTGTGAGTATGATTATTAAATGCTTTCTGGTCAAAATACATCACGCTGACTCTGATTTCGAGGAAATCGCTATAGCATTACAGGCTCCAGATTCGCTTGTTATTGATTGACAGTTGTATTTGGCCCTTAATCTAAGGGAGAAAATTCTTAATTCAGTTCAAATATTCTTAAATTAAGTTTATTTCCTTGATTGAAGTAGCTCACACACTTGACAGGATTTTATCACTTTTTACAGTGTGAGTATGATTATTAAATGCTTTCTGGTCAAAATACATCACGCTGACTCTGATTTCGAGGAAATCGCTATAGCATTACAGGCTCCAGATTCGCTTGTTATTGATTGACAGTTGCATAACAATTTTAAGACATCTACAGTGAAAATGTAGAGTGTTTGGAGGTGAAAGTATCGACATACACGTCTACTGAATCTGAACTGAACGACGAGTTTTCGGTCTGTGAAATCCTCGAGAAAATGATATTGTGCCACATGTTATGTGGTTCCCTAAGATCGCTTGGTCTTTTATAACAAGTACTTAATATTCTAGCCGGGCTGAGGTATATTTTTCTGGATAAATTTTAGCCGTTCTGTGGGCTGCCATGAGTCTGCCTTTGTCTGCAGTTCTCTTGTCGCTGAAATTATGCATAAATATAGCTCATTAAGAAAACTGACCAATCAAAATCCATTCTCAAGATCTTGAGAATCACGCAACTCTTGGGCACGTTTTGGAAGTCGGCGTTCAGTCGTTTTTTTTTTTTCCCGCAACGTTCGGAGCGTAGGAAGAAAAGACGGCTGAAATTCAGGCTACTATTGTAGCAGGTTTCAGGTTTCTCCAGGCTGCATGTAGCTCCTGGTCTTTCGTTTTTCATACTTTAGTAGTTATAGGGCCGTAGCAAGCCTTCAAAAACTTGGGGGGGGGGGGGGGGGGGGCATGACAGATAAAAAACACAAGGCAGTTTTTAGGGTAAGTTTTAACTCTCTTGCGCGCGCCGAAAATTTTGAGTGAAATTGCCGCATGTTTAAGAGAACTTTGATATGCATGGTGCAAATCGCATTGCCAAAATTCCACTTTCAATCTTTTTCAAGAAAGGGTTCAAGAAAAGGTGTGCAAAATATCCAAAATATAGGGCATTTCAAGACAATATAGGGAAATATAGGAGAATCTAAAAAATATTGGAAACATAGGGCCAGTTGAAGGCCTGCACACGCTCAGCTGCGCCATGGGTAATCAAGGCAACATAGCCAGGAGATTTTCGCCCGTCCCTTCGCTCTCGTCCAACCCGGTTTAAAGGCTGTAAAGCGACCGAGATATACATTAGACCGATAATATATAGATTAAGCTACTGGCTAAAAGCGGAGCTCCCGGTGAATTTTTTTCTGTGTTAATGAAACAAAAACAAGGCTGTCATTAAACATAGCTTGTCACAGTATGCTTTTCAAGAAAAAACGTCTCTTGACATGTATACATTGATTTCTTTGGTATGTTGCCACACTGGCACATTAAAGGTATAGATGAAACAAGCTTGGCCTGTCGAATTAAGGTAAAAAAACTCCTTCAGAAAAAAATAGGGCACAGTCCCAATGGAATTATTCTAACAAAGAAAAAAGTGCAATAAAGAGAAAAGTAATAATTTATCATGATTTTTTTAAAATTTAAATCATGATATACATGTCCCATTTATTACATGAGCATTGTAGCAGTGTATTTTTACTAAAATGTGTCATTCCAGAAAATACCAATACCTACCATGGAATGAGCAAAAATTCAGAATAGTTGGTTGTCAATTCTGGTCTATGTACTCCCCCGTTCTCCCAAGTAAGAGTGATAGGGGTGCTCGTCGGGATATCAGAAAATATACCCTAAAAAATACCAGGACATAAAAAATCCACCCCTAAAAAATACCAACTAAACCTTTGTTGTTATTGTTTCTCATGTAGCATATCCCTTGTTTTTAGAGCTGTAAATGAATAAAGAAAGCCAGAAAACGTTTTGTTTGGTTTGTGACCCGTTCATTCATTTACATACCCCTAAAAAAATACCATTTATTAGTGAAAGCCACAATATTTCTCAAATTTCCCCTAAAAATACTTAATAGTCAATTTTGACCACTAAAAAATATGACGAACACCCCTATCAGGTCGACATGTGAAGAACCAAGCAAGCTAATCCTCACAAGATGCCTTTGAAAAAAATCACAGATACAAATGTTTTATGACAACTCGCCTTTGTCACACGGCAGCCATTTTAGATTTTTTCTTACAGAAATGACTATGAGTAGTATAGGGTGCGTAAATGGAGCCGCGTTAGTGAAGCATCGTGAAGCATCGCATACTAATTTTTGGCAACGTAGAAGCACTGCATACTAATTTTTGGCAACGGTTTGAATAGGGATTAACCAACAAACGCTTGCCCAGGCAGGTCTAATCCTTTGATCATTCTGATTGGTCGGTATTGTTTTAAGCGCCTTCTTTGAATTAAAGAGACGCATTAGGTCGTTATTCCTTCCTACTTCGAAGACGCACAAGGTCGTTTTATTCCTTCCTACTCTCAAAGACGCACAAGGTCGTTTTATTTTATTATTATGTCTAACCCAGCTGTTCACGAAAGATATGGTGAAGTGTTGTACAAGTTAGGGAAAAGGGATCACACGGATTATTTTGCTTCGGTGTGTCTGTTTGCTGGCAAAGCAACATTTCACATACGCGAATTTGTCTTAAACTGTTATGGAGAGCCTTTAATTCCTACACAAAAGGGAATTTGCCTTAACCTGGAAGAACTAGAGACATTGAAAACTTGTATCAACGAACTTTGGGAAACTGGAACAGCGCTATCAGCGATTCAATCCGATCCCGGGCTTATGGCAAACAACGAACTTGATAAATTTGAAGAGAATCCATCACCGAATATTACTAAAACTCCAGCTCAAAAGAAGACACGATTCCTGGATCAGGACGAAGCAACATTAGCGCCTAAACGAGCGAGAGAAGAGGACTCTGATGGCAGCGCGAAAACACAGTGCAAGAAGCGTCAAACTTTCTTAACGGACGAAAAAACATTCTTTCTTTAAAAAATAAATAAATTTAATTTAGTTAATGGCGCCTGGACAAAAACAGATATTGCTGTTGTGTTTGTTTATTAAAATGGTTATTTAAAGTTTTTTTTTCTACAGAGAATAAAAATAATTTGGAGAAGAGAATTAAAATTATGCGTGTCCTACCTGTCCTATAGTGTCCTAGTTAAACCTTATTTAGACATTTGTTTGCTTATCAAGTGATATATTAATCAAAAACGGTAATCCACGAGGCTGATTCATTTATTTGTTTTTAATAAAGACCAATACGCGTGTTCTTCGTTTCTTTGGCGTCTTTTATTTAATAACTTTACAGCACACAAATTACAATAAGTATAAACAGGAACTAAGCTAGACATCGTTTTTATGGACAAGCGTAAAAACGTTTATTATACTTTTCAGTCTGAACTTGTGTTTTGTTTACTAGGGCGCAGTGTCTCCCACTCGTCTGTTTTCTTGTGATAATAAGATCCTCCCAAGCAATCGTAGCACCGCACAAAGGCCCCTTTCCAAACTTTTCCAAACCGGGAATGTGTTTGACAAACAGGGCATTGATAAAGAGAATTGTTTGTACAAAGCCCCGGTACCGTATCATGCCATAAACACTTTGGACAGCCACCAATGTCAATGCAATACACATTTTCGCCCTGACAATCTTCGCAGTAGTTATTCACTTTCTTTTCAATATCCCCTGAACTTCGTCTACCCTCTTGATTTTCTTCTTCCTCTGAATCAGTTTCTGTGCTACTTTGTTCGCCTGTAGATTGCTCGTCAGTTTCCACGTCACTAGCCTCTTCAGCTTCTTCTTCGTCACTAGACTGCTCGTTTTGTGTAGTCGCATTTTCGTAGTTTATATATTACTCAAAGCCGCTTTGTTTTCGATTAATCTCTTATTGATTCCTAATTCTGCTAGCCCGGAGAGGAAAGTTCTAGAACCTGTCGGGCCAGGTATGTCTTTATTGTAAGGAAGTAATACAAACTCTACAAGTTCGGCAATATCGGTGTTTGGTATTCGGGTGACCAAAAAAAGGATATTTTTAGAGGTGGCTAAACTGTGCAGTACATCTCGAGCGTCTTGATAAGGTACGTTGATATTTCAATGTGATTTTTTCCCGAGCATGTGTGGTTTTGGGAGCCTACAAATATAAACTCAAAACTTGCGCTACAACTGAGGTTGGTATCCTACAAGATGTACTTGAAAATGTTCGTGTCTTCCGACAGTGAAACAAAATAATCTATTAGTCTATGATTAAAATCTCCACTTGCCTGTTACATGTGGAAAACACTGTGAAGCACTCCCTTTTATGCTTGTATCAGCGGCTTCCCCCAGGGGACCCAGGGGGACTTGTCATAAGGTCCAATCAAAAAGCTTAAAATCCTGGGTATGGGACATAAAATAGTGACAAAATCCCTACCCCTGGGGATATGAAGTTTTCAATAAACAGTTATGCAATACACACGAGACGTTCGTGATTATTTCAAGAAAATGTTCGCCAACATGAAGTGTTCAAGAAAAACGCACAAAGTTCGTCAAATTAAAGTGTTCCTACCCTACATGATAAGATGAACAACAAAAGCTGTCACTCCCAAAACATTACTGTGATGTGCAATCATTAACAAACGCGGATCCAGAAAAAAATCTGACCTATTTACTGTCAGCTTTTTCCTGTGGAATTTCGCAAATGCGAGAGTATTTTTTAAGTAAAGATGAAAATAATAATAATAATTTTAAAAAATACCGAAAATTTGACCTGTTTCTGTGAATGGGAGTAAATAGGTCTTGCACCAGACTTTCTCCAGATTGATTCTGATTGATTGTGACTTGATTCACAATAATTAGCCATTGCTAATACATGATTCGCGTGCAATATACAGGCGAGGCGATATACAAATCTCATGACTCGTGTGTATAATAAATTGACTCTCCGGATTTAATATATGTATGGGTATGCTATACCTTTACATTATTATGCACTACAGAAAAAGCACACAAACTTGTCTATCTCATTTGCCTTTTCTCCAAACAAATCCCGTGGGTAATAGGCGATATGTACAAAAGCCACAAAAATCCCTTCCCCCTCGGGCAAGATTTGCTTACAAATCTCAACAAAGCCCCCTTATTCCCCGGGGGTCACCCCCTGGGGGAAGCCGCTGATACAAGCATTATAGCCAGAAAATATCTTGGAAACCTACAAAAACAAGCAGTCAAGAATTTCCTCAGAAAAACCTCAGCGAAATGTATAAAATATTTCAAAATTCTAAGAATAACAGGTTAGTAAATTCAAGAATTACTGTACCATTGCCTCATCGGAAGTTTGGAGGAGTTTGGAGATTGCATAGTTTTTGATGACCAAAAAGTAAAGTTCGATGACGTTCAATTCATTCAAGATGGCTGCCATAAATAAATTCTCCCCAAGTACAATATCACTCAAAGCTATGGCAACGGAAGTATAATATAAAATATACGATATTCCACTTGGAATTCTCAAACAAAAAACTAACGCAAATCTCTCGAGCAGCCACGATTTCCGCGATCGTTTCAATGAACTTTCATCATTTTCCAACTAGCGTAGCGAGCCACCGGGGCGCGAAAAAACTGGAACGAAAACCTTTTAAAGTTAAGTTAATCTTTTTAAAGTTAAAAGTTAAAACTTTGTTAAAACTAGGGTTATATTTAAACGTTTCGTACCTTGAGAATATTTTTCCCTGTCACTTCACGGCTCGACGACAGTCTGTCTTCCGAGTTTCGACCTTCGGTTATCTCGCGCTGTAGTTCTATCTTTCCTCTGAGACTCCGAGAAATGTTCTGGACACTTTCTCCCCGTTTTATTTAGTCTCTGCCTTTTTATCATCTTCAGGTTTCGACATGTTGGCTAGTGCATTACCACAATCCTCCTACTAAAGACATTAATTTCCCGTTCTCTCTCGATCGAGCGGTCGTTTTGTCTTCCGACATGTCCTTCGCTCGCTGCTGGTTCTTCTCTCTCCCGGCCCCGACTTCTGACTTTGCTGCTTTCTTCCTCAAACTCCTGTGTTCATCCACATATCTGTCTCGACTTTATCCCGGTAAATTTGACGTGTAGTCTAAAATACCTTGATATGACAGCTTGTTTCAGAAACGTTTCCGTTTTAGATGAAGAACAAGAAAAAAAATCCTTCACTTTTCGAAAATTCAAACCATATCATACGAAGAAAAATAACAAAATTTCTAATAAAGAAAAAATCCCTTTTCAAATAAAAATCGCCAACTAAATAAAATTCAAGCCCGCGCGTGTGTCCATTTTCCCGCTCAAAACTGGTGGGTTGCCTGTGCGACGACGGACGGACACACAACCGGAAGTACATATACACTTTTGTTTTGTTCCTTCCTCTCCTGCATGTAGCTATGGGGCTCCGCTTCGCGGGCGCCGAGGAGCTCCGCAGAATTAAAATAGAATTTCTAATTGGTACTTTTGATGGTGTAATTCCCTTTGGGAATCCCTGTTTATATAAATACCACTCCTTAACGGTCGTTGTTCACTTGACATCGCACATTTCATGTTAGAAACCGGCAATGCCAGATCCAGAGGAGAACTTAGACGAATCAGTCACTAAGAGGGATTTGGACGAGTTTAGGGCTCTTCTTTTTCAGAAATTGAGGAATCACAAGGAAGAACTTGATTCTGGTTTTGCTAGGGCTAAAGAAACTGCTGACGAAGCGCTCTTGGAATCCAAAAAGGCTAATCTCGATTCTTCGATTACATTCAAAAGCCCGGGAAACGAACGCAACTTTAAGTTTAATTCAGAAGTGTTCACACTTCTTTCGAAAGTTTTAAAAGCCTCAGAGGAGTCTAAAGTTGATCTGGTTAAGGACTACATTGATCAGTCTTGTGCTCTGTTACAAGAGAAGAATAGGAAAATCAGGATAGCGGATTCATCGGAAGCAGGTTGGCTGACGATCAAGCATTACGAGGCCAATCCAGCGGCGTTGGATAGTGACGACGAGAAAAAGATCAAGGCCGCCGAACGGGAAGCTTTGAGGGCTAAAACTAGATCATTCAAGTTCCGACGTGGTGATGGACGCTTTCAATGAAGAGCTAGAGAAAATGTTCCCTACCAATTCAGACGTGGTGATGGATACAGTGAACCGAGCTACTATTTCCCCAGCCAACAACAAAGTCGCCCTCCCTATCGCAGACAAGGATTATGTCGCTATTGTTCCGCCCCAGGCCACTGGTGGAGGGATTGCCCCATTCGATTGTCCAGATCTTCCATTCCGATCGGATCAGCTTATTCAGCCGGCGTCGCTCCCAGCACAAGCTCCTCCAGTTATCCAAGTTCCACCTCGCCCGCTGCATCAGGCCGACACTTCTAATTCTGCTCTCAGTCAGGAGTTTGAGTCCCTTATTCAAGATAAGTCTTTGTTGTATAATGCTAATGAGTTTTATGATAGAAATCTGTATGAATATGAGGAGGGTTTATCGCCCGCTCTCGTTAAAGGTAGATTAAAAGCCCACGCTGATTTTTGGATTGCCATTGGTTCACCTAAATGGGTTGTGGATACTATTGTTCACGGATTCAACATTCCGTTCACGTCTTTGCCTACTAGTGTTATTCTCAATAACAATAAATCTGCTCATATTTATTCGGAATTTGTCTCCAGTGCCGTTTCCGAACTACTCGTACTCGGTCTTATTTTTGAAGTATCCTGTCCTCCCACTGTGGTGAATCCGTTGTCAGTCTCGGTTGCCAATGCTAAACCGAGATTAATTCTTGATCTTAGACATGTGAACAAGTGTGTTGCTAAGGCTAAGTTTTCTATGGAAGATTGGCGTGTTTTTCTTCATTATGTTTCCCTTAATGGTTATCTTTCTAAATTCGATATGAAGTCAGGATATCATCACATTGATATTTCTCCGCATCATATGCAGTATTTAGGCTTTCGGTGGCGTCTTAACTCTCTTAAGTTTAGATATTTTTGCTTCTCAGTGCTCCCTTTCGGTCTTTCGGTAGCTCCGTTTCTGTTTACTAAATTATTTCGCCCTTTGGTTCGCTATTGGAGGAGTCTTGGTTATCATATTGTTTTATATTTAGATGACGGCATTATTTGCGAGCGTGATTTTGTAACGGCTTCTAAGGTGTCTTCCAGTGTGCGCGCTGATCTGGTACGCGCGGGTATTGTGCCAAATAAAGACAAATCTGTTTGGATCCCTCAGCATTCTATCAATTGGCTAGGTATCTATTGGGATTTATCTTCTGGTACTTTTTCTATTCCCAAGCACGCATAGATAAAGTTTTGTCTACACTTCACAAACTCCAAAGTAAGCTTCCTTTTGTAACTTTTCGAGAGATTGCTGGCCTCGTAGGGTGCATAATTTCACTCGCCCCTGTAGTCGGTAACGTTTCCCTTCTCATGTCACGTTTTCTGCAAAGTGCTGTTTCTTTCTGTGATCAGCAATGGGATTCGTTAGTTGATCTCAGCCGTTATCAGTATTACTACCAATGTCTTGATGAAATTCAGTTTTGGTCACGCAATTGTAGTTCGCTTAATTCTAGGGCGTTTTTTGTTTACACTAAGCCTATTGTTATTATTCATTCGGACGCTAGTGCTTTTGCTTGTGGAGGTTCAGTTTTCATGGTAGATTCTTCTGAATTTCAACTTTTCTATGAAGCTTTCACATCTATGAAGGTAGTTCAAGACAGCAATGCACGTGAATTACTTTCTATCCTTTATGCTCTCAAGTCGTTTACTTCCTACGTGAAAGGAAAGGTAGTAAAAATTTACACTGACAACAAGAACGCAGCTATTATTGCGCGTAAGGGAAGCATGTCTCTTAGATTGCACAAATTAGCATTGCAGATTTTTCAGTTGTGTGCTCGGTTAAATGTTACTATCGAAATTGAATGGGTTCCGCGCTCTGTAAATCAGTTTGCTGATTCACTTAGTCGGGTTCAGGATTTTGATGATTGGGCCATTTCTCAGGATTTCTTTTGTCATGTTAGTTCTATTTTTGGGCCCTTCGATGTAGATTGTTTTGCTTCTGCACACACCACTAAATGCAAGAGGTTCTTTTCTAAGTTTTGGTGTCCGGGGACAGAAGCTGTGGACGCGTTCAGCCGTGACTGGTCAGGCTCCAATAACTGGCTCGTGCCACCTATTTATTTAGTGCCGCGTGTTATTTCTCATTTAGAGGTTTGTGGTGCCAAAGGAACACTCGTCGTTCCTAAGTGGCCATCCTCGCCATTTTGGCCTGTTATTTTTCCGCTTGGAGTGCCTAGAGCTTCTGTTGTTCATATTATCGAATTCTCAGATTCTGCGTTTATTTTTTTGCCTGCGCATCCTAGTTTCAGCACTATATTTAGTCAGTATAATTTTCATGCGCCGGTGTTAGTTATCAAATTAGATGCTTGTGTTTAGATTGCATATCATTATGTAGACTAGGCTTTTCGGTCGATTGGCAATTTAGCACGTAAGATCCATTGATATTGTTGCCTGAATGGCCGAAGTTTGTACATTTGAATCATAATGTAGCCCGTATGGCTGAATGTTAATTGAGGACATAGCCCTTATGGCTAATTGAGGATATAGCCCGTATGGCTAATTGAGGATATAGCCCGTATGGCTAATTGAGGATATAGCCCCTATGGCTAATTGAGGATATAGCTTGTATGGTTGAATGATACAATAATGTAGCCATTTATGGTTGAATGACAACGTTAGTTGTATTAATAATCTATTTATTCTTGCATAAGTATTTTGCTGAATTTACAGCCCATGAGGTTGTATGAATATTCAAATCTCTGATCTACGTTAATAAAAGTTATTTATAGTTCTTTTCTTATGTTCCTTTTTTATTTCTTTCTTACAAGGAGAATCCATGGTATACAGAACCAAGCTTTGAGAAGCCTTGCTCAGAAGCTTCCAAGTTTATTGTGTTCCTCAAGGTCTCCTTCTACATTCAGGAGTTATTTTTCACAGTTTAAAAGATGGAAACTTTGGACCCAATTATTCCCAGAGGTTGATTATTTTCCTGCGTCGGACATTCATGTAGCATTGTATTTGATTAATTTAGTTCAGTCTGGATCATCGTTTAATGTTATTCAGTCTGCCTTTTATGCGATCTCATTTTTTCATAATTCCTGTGCCTCTGTTAATCCTTGTGACAGTGATTTTCTCAAGTTAATTCTTAGTGCTATTAGGAGGCTCTCGTTGGCTGCCCCGTCAAATAAAAAGTTACCTATTCTCCCTCAACATTTGTTAGCTTTAGTTAATAAATTTGGTGGTACAGGTGCTAGTTTATCTGATATTAGGGATGTTTGTTTTGTTTGGTTTCTTTTGCAGGTTTTTTGCGTTACGACGAGGCGTCTAATCTGAGGTGGTCTCAAGTTTCTTTCAATCATACACATTTTTCGATATTCATTCCTAAGTGCAAAAATGATCCTCTTGGGTATGGCACGTACAAAGTTATAGCGAGAACCAACAAACCGACTTGCCCTTACAATATGCTTGCTAGATATTCTACTCTTTCTAAGCAGGATGTTCAATCTAACGAGTTTATTTTTGGAATGAAGTGGCTCGCAAAAATGGTCCTGATACTATTGGTCCAGTATCCAAATTTTCATATTCTCGCGCAAGATTGGTTATTCTTGACAAGTTCAAAAGTTTAGGTCTTAGTTCTAAACACTTTGGTTTACACTCGTTAAGAATTGGAGGTGCTTCAGCCGCTGCTAATAACAATATCCCAGATAGGTTGATTAAAAAACATGGCGGTTGGAAATCGGATAGCGCGAAGGACTCATATTGTAGGGAAGATATTCAACAACAACTTTTAGTCTCTCTTAACATTGGAGTTTAATTTTGGCTAGTTTTCAATTTAATACAGCCCCACACTTTTTGGCTTGACATTGCCGACACAGGTGCGATCCTCCTCAAACATTTGTTTGTCATTATTGTATAAAGTAGAAATGTTTTCTATTCGCCTGAGCGAAGCGAAAGAGAATAGAATAGAATTTCTAATTGGTACTTTGATGGTGTAATTCCCTTTGGGAATCCCTGTTTATATAAATACCACTCCTTAACGGTCGTTGTTCACTTGACATCGCACATTTCATGTTAGAAACCGGGGCCAAATTTTTCCAGTTTGTTGAACACATGTTATGTCTATGTTAGTTTATACCTGTATAGACATAAAACAATCAATGTACATTTAATCTACGTTCATTAAAGCATTGCCGACACAGGTGCGATCCTCCTCAAACATTTGTTTGTCATTATTGTATAAAGTTTTCTATTCGCCTGAGCGAAGCGAAAGAGAATAGAATTGCTTTTTTTAGTTCTTGGAGGAAGGTGCAAAAAACCAGTGGCGTACGCAGCCTATAGGCCTGCAAGAACGGGACTGCAAATGTTTGGAGGTGACTTTGATACAGGTACTGTATGCGTTCATGAGCTTGGACTGTAGATTTGCAAAATCATGTGTCCGTCCGAGGCTGTGACAGCAACTTTTTAAAATCCTGCGTACGCCCTGAAAACAGTGTTATTATATTTTATTGACACTTTAAATTTTACTCCAGAAGCAATGGAGTCGTGACTCTTCAAATGTGGGTGGCTCTGATAACAGTCGAATTTCTTGACTAGTGCGGGCTGATTATTATTTTGTAAATAAATGTTTCAATCGCTCCGCGATTTTCTTTTTAATTCCCGACAAATACAAAAGGCACTTACGACACGTATCATAATAAAACAATGTGTCTTGTTTCCAGGGAAGTTTATCTAGAATCCATTTAATTGGACATATCTCTTCCTTGCTTTTTCGGGGCAGTTCCAGGATTCCAGTAATAGCCAATTCCAGCTATAAGCGATGCGCGCAATGCGTGACGGTAGTGTGGTAACTTATTCAAGATGGCGGCCATGTAAACAACACGGCGGGCGTCATGTTGCTATTCAATTCGCCCCCCAAAAATACATAAGAAATACCAAAAAAATCGAAAAATCTATAAAAACAACACAAAAACAAGTCAAGGATATCAAATTTGTTATGTGGACCCGAAGTTTGAGAGATTTGCCGGAAATAACACACAAATAACACACAAAAGTTGAAGACCATCTTGTCAGTGCGGAATCAGCGATCGACAATAGACCAAAAGGAGCTTCTCGTCACAAGAAGTTAGGCTATCAGTTATTTAAATCTGGGTATGCCTCGGAGATTCTTGTGAAGTCTAAAGTTCAAATGGGTGAACAGTGCAATTTTTTAGTGCGAGGCAAAGTAAATGCTCATATGAAGAAAGAAGACTATACAGTTTACGTCCATCTTGCCAGCCCATCGGGAAAAGTGTGCATTCAAGCTGCGGTTGTCCAGCAGGAAAAGGAGGCTGTTGTAAGCATGTAGCTGCCCTTTTATTTACCGAAGACCGGTTAGCGCAGTGGTAGAGCGCCGGGCTTATGTGCGGGAGGTTGGGAGTTCAAACCCCGGCCGGGCCAACACTCAGGGTCTTTTTCTAATAATTGAGGAGAAGGTGCTGCCTTTGCCCTAATATCTGCAAATGGTTAGACCTTCGCGTCTTCTCGGATAAGGACGTTAAACCGTAGGTCCCGTCTCTCACATACACTACACTAACCGGAACCAGAAAGACGTTAAAGAACCACGGGGACGCGGGAGTGACCATCCCCAGTGTATAGGGCTCACACTCATACTAACATGGTCGAGCGTTTCGGGAGATTGGGTGACTACTCCCCACGTTATCGACTTAAAATAAATCATTTACATTTACATTTACATTTTTATTCCAACTACTTGACTATCGAGAACTTGAGTTAGATGAGGTGCCGGTTCAGATGTACTGAAAAGCTGATGTCCTGGAATGTGCCTTCGTTGTGTCCTGAGCGAAGGGGGGCTGTGCTTTTGAGGACTTAGTGTTTGAACAGGCAGATTATCAGAAAGATGAAGTTGGGTGACAGCGACCTCTTGTCAAGGGAAGTAGAGAAGGTTATAACCCTGCTCCTACTTTTGCGGAGAAAGTAGTACAATCGGATCTAAAACGACTGAGAGACAGCCTGGACGATACTTCACCATTAGCCCTTGTACTTGATGACCATGCTTGTAAACCATTTGATTATAATACATACTGCCAGAACCTACCATCCAGGAAAACTCTAGAGAACAAAAAGAAAGTTTTATTTCACTTAAATACTGAGAGTGTTAGGGCAGGTGTATTGAAAACACTTGACGAAGCAACTGACCCAGCTATTGAACTTTCTCTGGAACAATTGGAAATAATTACCAAGACCAAAGTGGCTGCTACACATGCTGACAGTCTAGAGATAGAAAGGAATACCAGGGGCCAAGCGGACTGCCCAGAGTGGTACAAACACAGAGAGAAAAGACTAACGTCCTCCAATTTTGGTTCAGTGATTAATAGAAGAGAATCTATTTATCCAAAATCTATTTTAGAAAAAATCAAGACAAGTAGTGACAATAAGAGAATTCCTTTGAGCTGCAGATGGGGCAAGGAAAATGAACAAAATGCGTTACTCAAATATTATGAATCCAAGGGCAGTCAGGTTAAGGTGTGTGAGTGTGTTGGGTTGATAGTGAATCCCAATGGCCATGGCTTGCATGTAGTCCAGATGCACTTGCATTCACTGCAGAAGAGCCGTCCCTATATGGTGCAGTTGAAATCAAATGCCCTTCATCAAAAATCAACATGATGATTAGCGAGGTATGTCAAGACAAGAATTTCTATCTTATTAATAACAATGGACAAGTCACTCTTAAAAGGAAACACCAGTATTACTTTCAAATTCAAGGCATTATGGCTATCTGCCAATTGGAATGGCTTGACTTTGCTGTATACATAGTCCAAGACTTACATGTTGAACGCATTTATTTTTGTTATGATAACTGGAAAGACAACATGCTTCCAAAGCTTACTTAGTTTTTCTTTGACTACCTGGTAGTCTGAATATCTGGTTTGTCATTTATACAACTTAGTCCTTGGTGCATCATGTCATGGGTAGTTTAATTTTTCTTCGTTTTGGCAGTTATCAAGATTATCACATAAAACACCATCCACATCCAGATAAAACAATCGGCCTACAATCATGGAGCATAATATCCTCATGCTATAATGGACTGAGTTTCACAAAGAGCAACATTAATTGAAATAGATGTATACACATTTTAGGGCTATTTTTTTTTTAAATTGGCATTCATAAGAATTTTTGCTAAGAAAATATCATTATTATTTTTTAATTTTTGAAAGGAACAATTTGTGAGTAAACATCACACGGCTTGAGATAGGCAATTTGCACACAGAGTTAAAGAGTCTGCTGACACAAAAATTCAATGAATAAATTACTATTTTTATTTTCAATAAAAAATTCAGAATATTAATTTATTTATAATTAACAATTATTTCTTAAAATACTTATGAATTATTTATATTCATACAGCTTGGAACAATTGTTCAAATTCTATTTAAAAGAAAGAGTGTGTATTGTACATAGTCAGTACTGTATAATATTTTATTATTAAGAATTAAGTACTGTGACTATACAATTCTCAAAGTATCCATTGATACTGTTCTATTACGTCACTAATTATTAATTGTTCTAATTATTATTCCATTGATTATATTCTCGACATCCTCCCGGCCGACAGTTAGACCCCGTCCACACTAACGCGTTTTCGTTTGAATCCGTATACTTTTTGATACGGTTAGGCCTTCCGTCCACACTAACACGCTGATCGTTTTCATCGAATCCGTATAACTTTGGAAACGCTCTCGAAGTGAATCAAAACGAATCCGTATACATCTCGTTTTAGTGTGGACGGTTGAATCCGGATAAAAACAAAACGATGACGTCAACTCTACCACTAATTTCAGACTGTCCTTTACACGCCAAATCAAATAAAAACAGATCGCTTGTTTGGAGCTAAATCTCCCGTCCACACTAACACGCTGCGAATCTGTATTAGTTTGAAAACGAATACATTTGAAAACGCGTTAGTGTGGACAATGCCTTAGTTTGTTACTTGAAGAATGAATTAGATTGCCGGGTACAATTGTCAGCTGAAAACCCCATTAAGTCCCTTTCTTTCTTTTCTTGCACGGCGGCAGAAAGAGTAGTATAGTAAATATGATTTCTCTCGCGTTTGTCTTCAGCTGTTGCGCTCTTTGTAGTGTATTGATCTTGACTTCTAGTTGTTTCTGTGCTGTCTTTGGATCTTTGGACTGATTCTTCTTCGTTTTTCTTTCTTGTCGGTTCTTATTTCTACTTGCATTAGATACTTTCTTCGTTCTAAATGTAAGGGGTTTCTCTTTTCTGATTCCTTTCGCCTTTGTGTAATGTTTGATGGCGAGCTTGTACTTGATTTGATTGATGACTCATGTTGATATAACACTTTTTGTCGACCGTGTTCTGCGGACGGTACAAACTGCAGGTTGCAGGTTTGCAAGCGTGCAGATGTGAGTGATTTTATGTATGAGTGACTTTATGTACACATTAACTACGGCAGTGACGTAATTGACCACGTGACCGTGGGAAAATTACGAATATCTCCTTAGTATTTATATGAACTTGCTGGACTAGCCTTCATTGTTACACAGTTGAAGTGTTCCCTGGAGCTGCAGCAAGATAATTATGAAGGTCAATGCAAAGGCAACACACTTTATGGGGTCTCTTTGAAAACCACCCTGATGGATATTCTGGAATTCTCAAATTATTTTATCCGGTTTGATAGAATTGAAATTTGATCAGATTATAGAGAATAATCGAGTGAGAACCATGAACTAAATGGAGATATTCATAATTTTCCCACGGTCATGTGGCCCGTAATTAATGGGTACTTGCTGAAGTAGCGTTATCTCCAAGTTTGATTGCCGTTCATATACATGCTGAGGAGATATTGTAATGCTCCCACGGTCACGTGGTAAATGACGTCATTGTCTATAATTAGTGAATACTTGCTGGACCTTGTGTTGAACATGATTATCTCCAAGTTTGATTGCCGTTCATATAAATGCTGAGGAGATATTCGTAACTTTCCCACGGTCACGTGGTCAATTACGCCACTGCCGTAGTTGATGTGTACATAAAATCACTCACTCATACATAAAATCACTCAAATATGCAAGCTTCCAAACTTGCAACCTGAAAACCTGCAACCTGCAGTTTGTACCGTCCGCCGTGATCTGTTTGTCTTCGAGGTCTTCCTTTGATGTGCTTTGAGCATGCTTTTCGTCATCTTCATGTACGGGTTGTACAATACTTCATGATCAGGCTTTGATAGTTGCAGTTGCTCCATACTCGTTATAGATTTGCTAAGTATTGCTATGACTCGTTTTTTGCTCTCGGCAGCTTTGCTTGATTCGATGAACTTCTTTACCATAGTTGCGCGGTCTATCATACGATCGCTGTAATCTTAAAGTGTTCTGTCACTTTAATGATGGCTTCCTCGTTACCGTAACTCAAGGCGATTTTCTGGTCGAGTATTGATATCTTCTCGATGTGTGTTTCCAGTTCTTCTAAGACAGCCAATAACTCTTCTCGTTTCTTGTTTCTTCAGTTCCATAAGTCGAATTGCTTGTTTTGAGTAAGATATGAATTTGGTTCTGAAGTCTTCGCGCGCGTGCCTCCATTCTGTTGCCATCTCGGATTCGTTTACAATGTCACTTGCCTCTTACGCCATTAAGTCCAACCTGCACTCCCGGGTTTCGGCACCAATGTCAGAAAAGTAAACTGAGATACTTAGATTTCCCTGGTTTATTGTAATAGCGTGTGTGCAGGTTGGAAGGTTGTTACAAGTGCGAAAAGATGTTCTATTACGTCACTAATTATTGTTCTAATTATTATTCCATTGATTATATTCTCGACAATATTTAATTGTCCCTTAAAGGCCCATCACCCACCTAGAGCCTTTGCGGTCTCTAAGCCAGAGCACCCGAAAAACAATGGATCAACTTGAAAACAAAAGAAAACGGTGCGCAAAGGCTCCCGGATGGTGATGGGCCTTTAAATAAATAGGACAATAACAATGACTTTTGTAGGGCATATAGTTTATTTGTGGCCCGAGTAGCATCATTTGCGCCCGAGCGCAGAGATTAGTCTAGGGTGGCAGCAGAGCGCCACCACCGCCAATCAGAATAAGGACGGTAAATGCATTTGCGGCCCGCTGTTTTGCCATTTGGTCCGCAAAAAGAGAGCGTTTTAGAGAGGGCGGTTTACGATTTGGCCGCGCTTAGTGATAATAATGAAAGTTTATTCCCACCAAAACGTATTATTATTATTTTTTTCTTTTGCAACACAGGACGTTGTCTTTTGCGTTTTTGTTATTCTCAGCTGAAAATGAAACATCCGGACTGTTTGGCCGCGGCGACATCGAAATTTCAGAGTTACCCTCGTTCTTTGTTGACACTGGCTTTACAATTTGCTTCGTTCTATGAATATTAACTAATTCGACTGCGGACCACGGACCGCGGTGACACTGTCTTTACAGTTTCCCTCGTTCTATGAATATTAACTACTTCGACTGCGGGACAGCGGACCACGGACCGCGGTGACACTGTATTTACAGTTTCTTTCGTTCTATGAATATTAACTACTTCGACTGCGGACCACTAAATACCACTTATTAGCCAAGTTCTTAAATTTGAACACTTGCAATAGTTATCCTTTTGCAAAACGCGGAAGTGTATTGCGTGACAACGCAATAAACACTAAGATTATCCTAATAAACACTAAGATTATTCCTTGAATGCTTGTTAGAAAAATAACTTATTAAGCTGAATTTGCATCTAATTTGGTAGGAGTTTTGCCAATTCACTTCCGCTTCCGTCGCCCCCGACTGACGGCATAACTGACGAAAACGGGTATTTGAATATATATTTTTTTTGTTCGCTTTAAAATTATCATTATCGCTGCCGCCACTGCAAACATGCAGATTGTTCAGAAGATTACATAATCATTACCTATTATTGGGATCATACAATGTATGAAGATAGAGTATTACAAACAATACCTTGGAGTTATTGAAAAAATCCAGCCATCTGTTTTTCTCCCCTTCTCTTTGTTCTTCTAGTTCCTAGAAAATTGCACGTCTAAGTCAAAAACCTAGTTATGAAAAAAGGTTCCTTTACAGTTTATAACTGTTCCTTTACAGTTTTTAAATTCCAGAGTAACTGAGTAACCATTTTAGCAATCTACCTTTATTCTTTGCTGCTTTCTTGCCATTTTCTTCCTTTTCTGTTCTCTCATTTGGTCTTTCTCTTTTCTGTTTTGTAAGAAAAAAATGTTGTTAAAATGGATGTGACAGGCTTATTAAATCCTTGCGCGTTTGGCTTAACAAATGCATCAATACAAAATTATATAAAAAATTTATAAAACATTTCTACTGAGGAATGTAAATAAGGAATCCAATTAAGCAATGTATCATATTAGCAGAGCTCCTTTGCGGCCGAAGGCCGCAGAGCGGAGCACCATACCTAAGAAAAAAGCGTAAAAAAAGACATCCAAATGGTGCGGTACGCGTCCAAAATGATCGCAAATAGAGCGCATTAAGCGAATGTAAGAAATCCACAGGGTACCCAAAACCTCACATGCGGCAACTATCGCAAAGGGATCGAAGTGATTTTTGAACGTCGAAGGTCATCCAAGGTCATTTCCGCGCCGGACGGTGAGGCCTGCACCTTTCGCAGCCGCTTTGATGCATCTAGTCTCCTTCGCAGTCGTGGTGCTCATGACGTCACAACATGGCGGCGAGCCAGTGACGGGGGAGGGGTGGGTGGCGCGCGATCATGACGTCACAGCATGCACAGCATGGCGGTATTGGAGTGAGGGGGAGGGGTGGGTGGTCGGGGGGGGGGGGGGGGGTGCTGCTCACGTGACAGACTACAGGAAACCCAAATATGGTCTTATGCAGTTCTGCAAATTCTATCTTGATTGAAATACCGAACGAAATGCATTATGTACGCGTCTGGAGAACTGTTCTACGCAAATGATAATATGTTTACAAAAAGCCAGGGACTACTAGTGTCTGAAGAGATCATGAGAGTGTCTTCCTAATCGTCTAGAAGTCCGGGAGAAGTCCAAGATTTTATAGCGCCGAGTAGAATTGGCAATTGCTGTTCTTTGCGAAGTCATTCTCCCCCGGGCATTCTCCATTTCTTTCACTAACGCTTGGGCGTTTTACTAATAACTGGGCAGTAACTGAACTTTTTTGAAGAGTAAAATTAACTTGGTGAAGCTCATTTCCACTATGGCAGAAGCGGGTGACGTGACGGTTTATTTGGATAAATATTATTGGCACACAAGTCACACAAAGTCGGGTCTAAAGATGGCGGCCGAGTAATTCGTGGTTGGTTCAACATTCCTGGATAAAGGCCAGCAGTTTTTAAAGGAAGATGGCAGGGCATTCACAGTTCCGAACAGGATTACACTCAGGTTGTTTCTACACGGGGAGAAAACCTACTCGGAATGAAGGTAGGAACTAAAAGTTTGCTGTTAGTTTACATCAAGCATTGACCTTTGAATCTGAAGCCGGCGTGACAGTGATACTCGAACTTCTTTTAGCGTCAGAATACAATAAGCATTTGAGTTAATATTCATTCCTTTAACTGTCTAATACCGAAGGCTAACTAATGAGACGTGTGTGTTGACAAAAACATTTTAGCTTTCTGCACGCTCTGTGGCATTTCTCTAAAAATGTTTTTTAGTGTTTGTTGTGCACAGCAGAATGTATTGAATTGGCACATTAAACTTAAGTTAATTTACTAGAGTGAATACATAAAACCTTTTGATATGCTAGAACCTTTAGTAAAAAGGTACCAGTAAGAACAATTGGAAAAAAACCCCGAATACAATGTGTTTAGTCTCACACTTTTTTCTTGGTGATAACCCATGTGTTTATGTTTGCATTTCCATACCTGCCAACCCTGAAAACTCCAAAACCAAAATTTTGTCTCAAATACAACAACTGTATGAGAAAAGCGCAAGAAATTTACCAGGGAGATATTCCAGTAAATATTTGGAAAGTTTCATTTTTTTCCTGGGAGACTGAGGGTGAAAACGGGAGTCTCCTTGGTAAAATGGGAGAGTTGGCAAGGTATGCATTTCACTGTTCAAAACATAGTTGTAATTGCACTGTGTAATTACAACTGTTTGGTTTAGACAAAGCTTTTCATGACTATTTATGCAAATTGGAAATGCTAAATGGTATAATTTTCATTGAGACGATGCAACACCAAATTATGTAGCACCCCTATTAGTGATACCCATGGGAATTGAACTTTTTTTTTCCTCTCAAGAAAAAAAAAAGCAACATTGGTTTATATTTGTCTTTGACATAATCTTGAATGCTTTGGATAAAAATGTAACCAGCTAATTGCTTGGATTAAATGCTGTATAGACTAGTATGATAGACCTCTTTTGCTTGGACGCACTAGTCAGTGGAAAGCTCTGCACCCCCCTACCCGGAGAATAGCGAGGGTGTAATTTGGTTTTAGATTGCTTAAGAAGTCACGGTATGCGGGAGAAGTGGTTTTTAGATTGTGGTTGCTGCTATGGCTGGGACTGTAGGCAGGGTTTTGGCTGGGATTCGCCAATTTTCCTATTGATATTGTGGCACTTGGCTAAAGCGGCAGGAGTTTTTCCCTGCGAATGACACCTTGTTCCACACAGTGTATTATTATGCAAAGAAATTCGCAGCCCTGGGGCGGGAGACATTCATTTGAATAATCTTTTTTTTTGTTTGGGTTTCTTCCATATTCATATATTCTTTGTTGCATAACAGAAAAAAAAAGAAAGGATACTTCAGGAATGCCACATGATCTGAAATGGTACAACATTATGCCCAAGTGAATGAGGTCCATCACATAATTCCTACATGGTTTGAGACTTTGAAGGAAATACGCCTGCAACTCTAAAAATGCAGCCACAGGCATGTATTTGATATAGTTTCACTTAAGTAGACATATTTTGTCTGTGACATAGTTTCACTGAATTTAAAAAAACATTATTTTTGGAAATCTTTACGGTGTGTACATTATTGAAATCACTGAACTAAATTCAGTTTTCATAGTGTCCAGGAAATCTTGGAATGTGTGGTTCCAGAAAATATCCATACCTCACACCGCATTGGAGACATTGGGCCAATCAATTTACCTGAACTTCTCAATACAAATACTGTATTTTTCTTTTGAAATTGCAATGGTTGGGGGGGGGGGGGGGGGGGGGGGTCACTTTCAACACCCTTCACTGGGGGGTATTAATATTTTCTGGAACCCTACAATATTATAAAATAGCTAAGGTAGTATGCACACTCTAATTGGTTGAAAACTGTGCATTCTCATACACACAGCAAATGCAATACTATTTTATAAAAGCAATAAAACTTGGATTCTTAGTTTGAAATAAACTAAGAAAGAAAAATGGGCTTACCTTGAAACTTTTATTTTATTGAATATAAAACATTTTTCGGGGGCTCATAAGAGACTATGTATGATTACTAAATACTTTTCAAGACAGAATTAGTTTAATGCATTTACAACTTGCTTATTTCTAAGGATGTAAATGCAGCAAAGAATTTTACCACAATCTAAACCAACTACATTGGTATACAGTACTTAAGTGACAATTCATTTGGGACTAAGATGATTACATAGCAGTTAGCATAGGGTGTTCAGTACGACTGTCTTGTGTTTTGGGGAAAACAAATGTATCCACTAGTTTTTGATAATCTGGTTAGTGATACTAAAGCAATAGATTGATGGCTTTAGATTTCCATGAGCATATTAAGATTACTCATATGAATCTCCAGCTTTATAACGTTATGTGTAATGCTTGGTTCCAGAAAATATTCATCCCCCCCCCCCACACACCCCTCCACAGAAGGGACTGGAAATTCCAGAGTGGTTGTGTTCAATTTACCTGACTTATTCCATACAAATACTGTATGTTTCTATTTTCTTTGGAAATTCCAGAGGGTTGGGTTGGGGTCACTTTTCAATGCCCTTCCTTGGGTGGGGGATGGATATTTTCTGGGCCACACAATGCCAGATTATCAAATACTCTTCTCTCCATGGTGGGTTTTGCACACAGGGAAGGTTTTTTTAAGGGAGGAGGAGGAGAGGAATTGGGAATTTCAGCAATTGTTTTCAATATAGTGTTGGTCCTCCCTTGCATTTAACATCTTACCCACCCATCTGCAGGGGTCTAGAAAAGGTGCAACTCTCACCTCACCTTGGTATATGTTTCGTTCCAAGCCTTCTGGTAAAGTGTATATATTTAGTAGTTATGAACTAGAATGATTTGACCGCCCCAAAAAGCTGCCAAATAGGTATAGCCCTCCCTTTATGCCCGCCATCCCCCCAACTTTTCTGAATTTCTCTGCTCATTCATGATGGGTATTTTCTGGGGTGGCACATTTTAGTAAACATACACTGAACATGTAATAATATGGTACACACGGTAGGTATATGTTGAAATATTAAAACAGCTCATGACAAATAAAAGCTTTTCTCTTGATTACTCCATTGTTAATTATGCGCCAGTCAAAGTAACCCCCCCCACCACCACCACGCCCACCCCCACCCCCACCCCAGAATATGTGGGGCTTTGGTGGGGATTTAGAACCTTTTTAGTGGCTATCTTTGTCCCGTGTAGGTGGGGCATTAGCTCATTTTGCCATCCCTCACCAAGGGATGTGGGGCTTTAGTTGGGGATTAGATCAGAAAAACAAAATGGCGGCCAGTTTTTCTTACCAGCAAGTCTAAAATGCAGAGACTGAAAAATGCATACGGAAAATGCATAACTGGGTCTCATCTCTCTGAAAACTCGAAAGAACAGTTCATACATAATAACAACATTGACAAACTATGTAGGTGGTTGTTTTATCTTTTACATCTCAAGGGGTATTACTTTTCTCAGATCTTAAAACACAATTTTCAGGAATTTCCAAAAGAAAAGTTTGATTTTTTTTTATTAGCACTATTTTAGCTCAGATTTTCCCTTTACATAAACAGAAGAAAGCTAATATATAGATTTAGTCACTGGCTAAAAGCGGAGCTCCCGGTACATATTTTTTTTAACGAGACAAACAGGTTGCCATTGTACATGAATAGATAGCCTTGCACCGTTATACCACGTGAATAAGCACTTGTTCATCCAAGTGTGGTTATCTAAGGTTCATCCCTTCAACGATGTAAACCTTTTCACGTTTGATGACGTCATCAATGACGTCATACCACGTGACCATGCAGTTGCACCCTCCTTGCCACTTAGACAACTTCATCCAAGTTTGTTGTCTGAGGTTCGTCCCTTGTTGAGATATATCATGTTTCTCCTATGATGACGTCATCAATGACGTTATACCACGTGACCATGCAGTTGCACCCCTCTGCCACTTAGATAACTTCACCCAAGTTTGGTTGTCTGAAGTTCATCCCTTCTTGAGATATATCATTTTTCTGCTATGATGACGTCATCAATGACGTCATACCACGTGACCATGCAGTTGCACCCCCCTTGCCACTTAGACAACTTCACCCAAGTTTGGTTGTCTGAAGTTCATCCCTTCTTGAGATATATCATTTTTCCGCTATGATGACGTCATCAATAACGTCATACCACGTGACCATGCAGTTGCACCCCTCTTGCCACTTAGATAACTTCACCCAAGTTTGGTTGTCTGAGGTCCATCCCTTCCCGAGATTTGTTAATTTTCTTAGTATACCACAGGGTTCCCATGAGTTTCCGCGTACGGCGGACGGACGGACGGACGGACGTACGCTATACCTTTTATTCAGGAAGAAACAAAAAAATTCATATCTCAAGAAGAGAACCACCTATGGCAACGAAACTTAGACACATTCATCTTTTTGGCGATACCTTTTAACGCCCTAGTCATTTGACTTGGCGCCGTCAATAACGTGAGCAGAATGAGCGAGAAAGCCCATGACGTTTGAAAATCAACTCCATACCTATGCCTGGACGTATTTCCTTAGTATGGTGGCCCGCGCAGGAGCTCCGCTACAACTATAATCAATATGTGCTTTTGATACCTAATGCCATCCGCCTCGAATAGCTTTTTTTTCTATTTGCGGATGGCATTACCTTATTTCCCTACTTTATTTATTTACAAAAAAACTTCTTGTCTTCATACAAAATATCAATATCTATTGGGAATACAGCAGAGCTGTCAAAACAAGCCGCAGGACCACCAGAGCTCTGGTGCCTGGTGGCTACTTCTCTTTACGGACCGCCGGAGCTCTGGTGGCTACTTCTATTTACATAATTGGCGACTACATTTTGCCGAATGCGAGAGTTTTTTCCCGAACGACCCGGCGCGAAGCGCCGGCGTTCAGCGCGAAGCGCTGAACGCAGTGAGGGTTTCTAATTGGGTGCCGCGGGATACCTGTGTACGCACGAAGCGCGCGAAAAAGTGTCGCGTGTGTACAGGCATGAATGACGTAATGCTGTAGAGAGGTGAGCGGGTCGTTTTCTCGCATTTTTCTTCTTATTGGTAAAATTTTCGGAAACCGATTTTTTACCGAATACGTGCTCGAGCTTTATTCGTAACTACGACGTATTTAAACTAAATCGAAAAGATTTCGGAAATTCTGCATGAGACTCACAGTTCAAATTGCGAACTTTTAATTATGAAACACTTTTAACTTACTTCACTGCGAAAATAATAATAACCAATTGCTTCTTCCTTGCTGGAATGACAATTTTCGTGTTTTCCATGAATCAAAAGAAATGGAACCGTTTTCATTGTTTTATAGTTTTTAGCACACTGTAAGCATTTTTATCTTTTTATTTATTCATTTTTAGTTTTTATATTTTTAGTTGATTTATAATTTTATATAGTAGAACAATTATTGTAAAGCGCTATTGGATTTTTTAGTAAATGGCGCTATATCAAATTTATATTATTATTATAATTATATAGCCAGCTCGAAATCCCATTGTGCCGGCAGATCGATTTTCTTGAATCGTCCAATTATTTTTAAATTGGATCGCGCGCGCTAATTGGACAGTTCGCACCTCAATTGGACAGTTTGGTTTTGAACATGGATGTTATGTAATTAATAAATAACAGGACTCCGTGCTTGTCCATTAAGAAAAAAAATGTATGATTCCTCGGAACTCCAAATTGGACTCGGCCTGCGGCCTCGTCCAATTTTGGAGTTCCTCTGAATCATCCATTTTTTCTTAATTGGACAGCATGGAGTCCTATTATATATACTTATTACCGTTTCCCGCCGAAATCATGTCAGTGCCCAATAACTCTTGTGTTGCATGATTTAAACCCTTCTACTGCCCATTTTAATCCCCTTTGGTAGGGTTCGCCCTTGTGATTTGTGTATAGTTATTGCATATTGAATTTCAAGAGAAAACAATGTCCTTTGTACTTGGTTGGTGTATATCGTTAGCTTTTAACAGAAACACATAACTTAGTTGAAACGTGTAACAGACGAATGAATCTGATGTGACAACCAGCGAACAACTCGCAATCACTAAACACGTACCATATTTTGAAAACACTGCCCTTGCGTGCAGCCAATCAAAATTCACCTAAGACTTTTCCGTTGGGATTGCACGCGCATTCGAACTGTTTTCCGTTGGTTTAGAAGCGCGCGCGCGTGTTGATGCAAACAGCATTGTCTGCATTCTTATTTACCATGGCAAATCAGTCATCATATTAGGAGAACAGCAAAAGTTATGATAAAAATCTTTTTTGTGGGTTTTGAGCATGGAAGTAAAACAGTGAACTAAAAACTCATTTTGTGCTTCTGTTCTGTTGGAGTAATTTGCGTGCGTTATTTTTCGAAATGATGATGAATCAAATCTCCCGTTGCTGATTGGCTAAACGAAGAACCTGATGCTTTCCAAATATGGTGTTTATTGATCGCGAGTTGTTCGCAGGTTGTCGCGCTGTTACACGTTTCAACTCACTTATATGTTTCTGCTTGTAATTAATACTTTTCACGCTCAGGTGGCATATTGGCTACACCGATAACTCGGATAAATGGTCGTGAGGGCCCTGCATGTAATGTATTTCTAGTTTATCAATATTTTTGGCAAGCTTTTTAATTGTCTGTTATTTCCTTCTTCCGTTATGTCGCACCGACATCGACATTCTTGGGATTTTTCCATATTGTATTTTTCTGCCACGTGAGGGAGAATCTCAAGATATTCGATGAAGTTGGATTGACATGTTCTTGGGCTGCCCCCGTGGGGGGGGATTTCCTGCTATTTAGCCCATAAAACCTGTCCCCACAGGGTGGGGAATTGGAAAGGTTTTAGTACCAATTTCATTCTAATGCCCCCACATATCCCGGGGTGGGGGGTCTCGGGGTTTACTTTGACTGGTGCATTAATCCATTGTGAGGGGTTAGCACCTTAGTTTTTTTTTTACCTCACTTTATCAGGTCGCGCTTATTTTCATCTGTATACTGTACATATTTAGAGGCATTTTTTTCTTGAAAAGCCTATTATAGTGATATACACCATGTACACAACCGGGAGCTCCGCTTTTAGCTAGTGGCTAAATCTATATATTATCGTTCGCCACTCTTGTAAACCGAAAAACGCAGGTCCACAGAATACCATTTAAAAAGTAGTAATCCAAACAAATTTTCTAAGAAGAATGGTACTGTATAGAGTATCAAGATTCCTCTTTCTCAGTTAACACAGCAATAGCAAGCAGTGCTGTCGACCGTCGGCTACTTAACGCTATTTTACGTTTCACTGCCGGCTACTTTTCATCAGATCCCAGTCAAAAGCACAACTGAACCACTGAAATTAGCCAAACTGGGCCGGCTCCTGTTTTGAATACCGTTTGCTTAAAAAGTTCTGACAGCACTACGCAAGGAGACCAATGAGTAGGAACGCAGATACTACAAACCAATAAAATTCAAGACTTGTGTTAATTTAAAGTTGAGTGGAGCATGCACATTCTTCAACAACAACGACAACGACAACATTATTAAAACACGGCTTGATCTTATCTTTATGCACCATGCAGGTGCACTACTTAAAGGCCCATCACCAACCGAGAGCCTTTGCGGACTCTTAGCCAATCAGACCACCCGAAAAACAATGGATTGATTTGAAAACAAAGAAAACGGGGCGCAAAGGCTCCCCGTTGGTGATGGGCCTTTAAGCAATAGAGCACAACTTTCTATTACTTTATCGGCGCAATAGAACACGCGTGATGTTGGGAGAGACACGAGAACGTTTCGAGTGTCTCTCCCAACATCACAAGTGCTCTATTTGCCGATAAAGGTATAGAAAGTTATATATTCAATAATAATTTACGGAAGTTGCAAAAGAATTGACATATGGGATTTTTGTCAGGTGAGAAAAACGAAAGATTTAGAATTCTGGCCAAATTTTTCAACTTTTGCAGTTTACTTGTCGATACTTGACACACGCCGAACCAAATCGCAAGCATTCTAAGAAGGAAATTTGGCTGACACATCCCGCATTGGGATTGTAAGTAATTCAGGTGGCAAGGATCTTCTAATTACGCAATTATCAGCCATTCTTTTTACAGGAAATCTTTGCGGCATAATAATTTTGACATTTTGGAGCTTTAAAAAGTCCTCTCGAATTAATACATAATCCATTTAAAAATCGAGTAACAATTGGAAAAAATTATTTGAACAAAATAATTCATATCATGGTGTATACTTCTGTCTTACTGTTTTTGATATCTGCACTAAAAACATTATATCTTACAACACCAAACATGGAAAATGAATCCTGAAATTTGTCAAAATCCATACAATCCTTGAAATGAACATCAACAGCCAACACCATTCCTTCACATCTTTGAAAACTAATTTCTCAGGTTTCCTTGGGAATTTCTCAGGTTTCCTTGGGAATTTCTCCTCGGTGTTATCGCCAATTCATTATTTTATCAAGACCTTTCAAAGTGCTACAAACAAGAAAAATTGGTTTTGTGATATTCTATCTAAACTTTTTTCCACTTTGTGTCAAAATTACAAAATAATAATAATCTTTAATCAATAAAACATACAATACAATATCTAAAAAATATAAATATTTACACATAATCTTATACAGTTTTCTTTCATTTACACTTTGTTAAAATATTTGTAAAAATTGGAAAGCGATTTATATGACTAGACGCACAAGTGCGTGAACTCGGGCTTCTTATCTTTATGCACCATGCAGTCATAATCTCTGAATATTTCGATTGATTTTGGTGACCGAACAAAATGTACACTGCATGCAAGCTAGCGCCGAGTTCTCTAGCTTAAATAAAAAATGGTCATAAATTAAATTTTGAAAGTACAACATTGTTCAGAAAATCGTCTTTTTCACACTTCGATCTTTAATTGCATTAAAACACTTTTCATAATATCCCAGCTACAGTGGACCACTTTAGACATCTCTGAATTTTTTTTTGCTATCAATTTTGCACGAAATATCAAAATTGGTGTTCATTAAATTGCCCCGTGTAATGAAAAAATCTAAGCCAATTCGGCGAAACCAAAATTGAGATTTCATAGGAGCAACAAATTGATGAATTAAGGTTTCTTTCAATTCATGCTTAACATTAAAAGTCATCAGAGACACAGCATTTGTACCCTCTTTTAAAAGGGTGCGAATTCCGACCCACTCATTTCAATTCATAGCAGAGAACCATACCTAAGAAAACAGCGTCAAAAAAGCAGATAATCGCAAAATATAGCTGATAACTGCAAATTGGGTTACCTGCGGAATTTGCTAGGGATCGACCCGATTTTTGGACGTCTTAGCAAGTCCCGGATGTTGTACGTATGCGTGAAGCGTTACGTCACAATAGCCCTATTGTGACGTCAAGCATGCTTAAATAACGGGGGGAGGGTGCGTTGTCAAGGGGTTAATGCTCACGTGAAAGCTACAAAAGGACGAGAGGGCTGCTAGCGACTGAAAAAAAACACAATTCATCAAAGGAGAACTACCTGAAAGAAAAGCCATGGAATCGGATAGGGAGAAATCAATTCTATTGAAATTATCTCAAATGTCGCCGCTTCAGTTGAGTGTTTTCTTCACGCCGGATTGCTCTGAAATTCTTTCAGTTGGAGTTTCATGGCCAAGAAAAGACAGCTAACTGGAGAACCATGCTGTATTATGCCTCAAAGGACCAAAAATACGTAAAGAGGAAGGAATGGAGGAATCGTAAATTTGGTTAAATTATCTCTAAAAAAAACGTAAGAATCTTTATAAACGATTCAAATCTTCTAGCTGTGCACGAGTGCACTACTAATAGGGGAGACGGTGCACCCCCTTTCTCTATCAGAGCTCAAGGTGAAAGGAATTCAAAGCTATAAGCAAGCTATTCGGAACAGAGAAAACTCGATACGGTTTGTTGATCCGGGATTCGAACTCAGGACCGTACGCACAGTGTTCCGTGCAAAAACACACTGCGCCACCTCGCAGTACCTAAGAAGAAGAGCAGAAAGAAATAGAAACACCAGAGAGACCTAGACGGAAAGGGGAAGAAGCCGGGCAATGCATATCAAAGCAGAAAAGAAAACCACCAAAGAGAGACATCCTGTGCTTGCTATCATATCTTCTTGAGACTACTCGATAGTCGAGGATTAACATGGAAACCGTTTCGTTTGTTCCCCTTGAGTGAACCACAAATTTTCGGCTCTCCTCGAAAGTTGATGGACTAACACGATTTTTTTTTTTAAACAGAAAGTTTTGGTACCATTGAACGACACAACGCTTGACGAGCGCCGACACCGTGCGTGGTATTATTTTGGAACTTCTCTTTGTTTTGGATCTCAAATCACCGAAAATCGCATACTTCACTTTACAGGAAGCGGAAATAACTGGAAATAAGTTTCAAAGTTTCTACTGACTTCGTTCATGACCACCACGTGACTCGAAGCGGCAAGATTAGTGAAGCTAAGTTTCTGTATAGAAGTTCCAGAATTACAGGCTGCAATTCTGTTTAATTACACACATGTTCTACTTCGACACTGAATGCGAAAGTGTCAGCACTATAAACTGAATTCACAGGAACTGAAAACGTTTGTCACCAGTTACAACAACCAGGGCGCCCAAATCGAGCGCGGGAGTTTTCGTGTTTTGTGGGTTCTTCAGCTCCCTAAAGACATGGAATAGCTTTGTTTGAGATCTTAAAGTCGCGGATATAATGGATGCGGTGTGGATTGCGTGGATTAGAAACTCACTGTTCGCTGGAGTTGGACAAACATTCAGTATGAAGTGGACTAAAACTACAAGGCTTGGTAAGAATGTTTTTTGTACTTCTTTACATGTATGAGAAATATTTTCTCTGATTATGTGGACGATCTCTTCAGTGCAATGAGTTCAAAGGAAGTTTGATTCCTTGGTACGATTTAGAAAAGTGTTTTGGCCATTTATTGAATTATAGAATTGATTACTTGATTCTATTGATAGCTATCCATTATTTCTTGAAGATTAAACCTTCGACCTGTGGTTAAATTTGTTTTGGATTCTGAGTTAGTAATCGGTTTGTCCCCAGTCAATATAAACTTCATTCACCAATAACATTTTCTATGCTCAAGGCGGAAAGTTAGCAGAGTGCACAGAAAGACACTCACGTTTTCCCATTTTTGTTGGATCGGAATAAAGAGAGCCTCTGTTATGTTTCTGTCGCAGACTGTCTGTAGGGTAGGAATCCAGTCGAAAAACAGTACTCACTTGTCTCTCCCCCTCCCCAACACACATAATAAATGCATAATTAGTGCCTGTGTATCATGCCCACTAAACAGATAAAAAACTAAAATTATTCCACTTACTGTTCTGTCAGATAATGCAGTTTATTTCATACATACTGAGATTTATCCACGTAAACAACATAGCGTACAATTCGTATAAGATACGCAATCTACCATCAGATAAGCGAACGACTGTGAATTTACATCGTTCGTTAAATCAGAGGCGCGAACGATTGTGCGCCACAGCGGTATCCGAGACTATGGCTGACGCGCAGGTTTCTGAGCTGGAAACATGGCAGGAGAGCTGCCAAGATTCGTTCTCCTTGAAGGAACCATTAATGAGTTTATCGATGACCAAGACAACGAAAGCACACGGGCAAAGACCGACCGAGACATAAAACTGCGGAAGACATGTCTTCAAGCTAAGAATGAGCACAGGGATGTTGAAGAAATCCAACCGAGTCGAATGAGCTTCTCAGCGAGTTCATTCTCAGCGTTCGCACTAAAGAAGGAAAAGACCGACCTCGAGCCGACCTCCTTACGGGCTGACGAGCCGACCTCCTTACGGGCTATGATAGCCAGCTTCGAGCGATATCTAAAAGGAAAAGCTATCAGGCTAGCATAATAAAGGATTTGGTCTTCGAAAAGACACTCGACCAGTCAAAAAAAAAACACTCGACCAGTCAAAGCAAAAACAACTTAAAAAACAAGGGAAAGGAAACACAAGCCAAACGCCTCCATCGCTCCTTCAGAAGAGGAGATTTCATTTTTTACGAAAAGGGACTTCTCGGCCTATCTACTCCAGAATCACTTCTTTATACCTCTCTTTGGCTGAACAACAGCCTCCACTTTGGTCTACGGGGGATTCAGGAACATCATAGTATGTGCTGGGGGGACGTTAAACTGAACCGAACGTCGGACGGTTGCGAATTCCTGGAATTTAACGAGCGACAAACCAAAACTCGAACCGGAGAAAACGTATCGGATGTGAGGCCATTTTCACCGAAAATGTTTGCAACGGACGGAAGTGAAAAAGACCCAGTCGTAGTTTGCAAAGTTTTTGCAGAGAAAAGACCTCATAACATGGAATGAGACGACAGTGCGTTTTACTCGGCAGTGAATCATGTGAAGGACAGAGACGCTTCAAGAAAACCGCGATTCAAAGGCAACAAGCTCGGTGTAAACAAGCTAGGCTTACTGATGAAGCAAATGGCGGAGAAAGCTGGACCCAACAATCGAAAACTGAGGAACCACAGTGCACGGAAGACAATGATACAAAGTCTAAGCGATCAAGGAGTTCCACCGACCCATATAGCGCAGCTCTAGGGCACAAAAACCTCAAAAGCATCGAAAACTACAGCTCGCTCTCTACAAAACAACAATCCATGTCGAATACGGTTGCAAATATATCGACCAACAAAACAGCCGTTAGCCTGCCAGCTACTGCAGCAGTCAGCCCTCCTGCTTGTGGATATAGAGCCCTGGTCAATCCTCAATCGTTATTCAGCGGAGCAGTGATTCATGGTGGCCAGTTTGCGGTGACGATAAACACGGTGAATCAGTCGCCAAAGTCCAGCACGCGTTCTCCACAACTACGGCCATGGAAAAGACTTTGCCTCTTATCAAGCAGCTCAGACGAGGACTAAAAGACAACTGTATGCAAATAAAACTGTGTCTCTTTAATTCTTTTGTAACTTTTGGCTTCGGTTTTTAAGACTTTGAGGTTTTGCGAAAATTTTAAGTTTTCAATGTTTTAATGACAACAGAACAGTAACTTGTTTGCATAATTTTGCATGTGGAAAGTGCTTGAACGATTTTATAAAAATTCGTTCGCGCGCACTTTCCATGTAGTCAACTCTATGTCTTCCACCGAGGTAATATTGTCCTGAACAAATCATGAAAGTCATTGTGTGGTTCCAGAAAAGTGTTGAATAGTGATCCCCACCTCTGTGGAATTTCTAAAGAAAATACAGAATTTGTATGGAAAAGATCAGGTAAAATTGACTCCACTGTCCCTCCGGAATTTCCAATGCCCTTGCAAAGGGTAAGCAATTTTCTGGAACCACATATTGCTGAGAGCATGATAATTCTGACTAGCAATCCATTGGACACATGCCAAGCAATAAAATAAATCAAGCCAATGAAGCACTCAAATTTATTTGAGAAAAAAAAATAGTCATTACAAAATTTGAAACTGCAGAATTTTTTTGAGGGTTGAAAAGATTACCAGATATTTTAGGGGGATTGAAAACACTTAATAAACTAGTGCAAATGTGCAAAATACTGCATTTTCTTGGAAAGGTAATTTCAAATCTGATATTTCTCTTGTTTTGCTATGATTAAGCTCCAGTATTTTGTGGGATGCGGACCCCTATATTGAGGTTCCATCCGCTGCCTCTTGCTGTCTGGCTGCCTGCCTCAGCTTTCCCCATCATCTTTATACTTTTGAACCCACTGGTTCCAAAATATTTATCAGTATGCTTGGGGGAGAAAAGAGGCCCTTGAAATTTTTACTGCACCTTTAAGGGGGTTTTGAAATGTTTGAGCAGTTAAGAAAGGGAATTAAGTGACAGAAGTTGATTGTTGAATGTTGAAGGCTTGACAAGCATACTGCATGGCTTATATACCGTTTACGGGAAACGTTGTCACCCAAAAAGCATATAAGCGTAAAGGATAATGGGGGCATCTAAGCTGCTACTGTGTTATCTGAATTTAGACAGTTATGGCAACCACAGGTAAAATCATCAACTTTCAGCATATTTCTAAGCATGTTTGTTTCTAATATTTTACAGAAATTCAAATATATCTTTACCCGTACTCCCTATCGCACTAAGCTTTGTTGCTTTTTCCAGTGACAACGTATCCCGGAAACGGTATATGCAAATCATATTTTGCAGATATATTATTGTGGAGGGATACAGATGAGACAACCAAATGAGGTGAGATATTGGGGATATTTTGGTCCCCCGACTTGCTCCAGGCCAAGACAAGTTTCTATACAATCCCTCTGTGTGGAAATCAAACGATTCACATGTTACCGAGACAACTCTGCGCTGAGAGATATGGTATCTCTATCTCGGGGTAGGGTCAACGTTCTTTATTGTGTTAGCCACAACACAAAGATATCTTGGTGCATTTTTTTCTCATGTGAAACAGGTGCCAGTTTTGTCTCTACCACCCAAGTTGTCCCTAGCCCGCTAGACGGAATACAAAGATTCGAGCGTGTAGTACTCTGCAACCAAAATATACTAGTAATAGTTCTCACTAGAGCTGCCCTCGTGCTTTTTAAACTGCAGATATGTAATAAGTATTCAATTAACATTTTTACAGCTGTTTCAGACAACACGCGAACCCACCGTTATCAGCTTGTTGGAGTTTGTCAGTTGTATTAACAAAACCGTTAAGATACATGTGAAATTCTATAAGCCGAAACTCTACAAACAATTCTAACCAAAAGTACTAAAAACCGTCAAAACTCTTACGAAACTCTAGCGAAATACCGAAAACTCTTCTGAAACCTATTGTGTCACAATTCCAAAACGACTATTAATACACATTCTTACTCAGAAACACTTGCGCACAAAAATCTTGTTTGAAAACTCTATGAATATGAATACTTATAATATTCATCCATTATTCATAGGATGCTCATCCAATCTCTGCACTGGATTCGGATCAGGTGACACTACTTGTAACCCCCGACACCACATGGCTTGGTGTCTGATACAGAATACTAATTGAACTAATTAGTATTCTGTATCTGATACAGAATACTAATTAGACCAATTAGTATTCTGTATAGGACACCTTCCAGTGCAGCCCTCAGTCTTTGAACAGTTGGATATTTGTTTCAAATATCCCCTACTGTCCAAAGGCTGAAGGGGACCACTCTAGTGAAGTCCAAGTATGGTCTTCTCTCGTAGAGCAGTACCTAAAAAGAGCTTCACCTGAGAGACTATATGTTGTTTTAGTCCGGCTAGTTCCATGGGGGACAGGAATCATGCCTTCTGCGCATGCTTGCTACTCAACGATTGGCGTTTTTTGTGCATCCGAAAATTCTTTCATTTTCAATGCACATTGTTTCAAATATCCCCTACTGTCCAAAGGCTGAAGGGGACCACTCTAGTGAAGTCCAAGTATGGTCTTCTCTCGTAGAGCAGTACCTAAAAAAAGCTTCACCTGAGAGACTATGTTGTTTTAGTCCGGCTAGTTCCATGTGGGACACGAATCATGCCTTCTGCGCATGCTTGCTACTCAACGATTGGCGTTTTTTGTGCATCCGAAATTTCTTTCATTTTCAATGCACATTGTTTCAAATATCCCCTACAGACTAAAAGCTGAAAGGGGACCACTGTAGTGAAGTCCAAGTATGGTCTTCTCTCGTAGAGCAGTACCTAAAAAAAGCTTCACCTGAGAGACTATGTTGTTTTAGTCCGGCTAGTTCCATGTGGGACACGAATCATGCCTTCTGCGCATGCTTTCTGCAAAATGATTGGCGATTTTTGTAAACAGCCGGAAATACTTACAACGGAGAACAGAACACAAGACTCTCGTTGGCTGTCTCTGCTTCGCGACTTCTCTGCTTTTGCTCTTTTTCAATCGCTGCTCCCTAATAACCTTTATCTGCGTTTTTATACCAGCTATCACCTAAAGCTGCTAAAGAGCTTATAATAGAACTTAATTTAACAGATACTTTAGCGGCAACCATTACACAGCAGACAGCGCACACATCGGAAGAAGACAAAAACGCCTACTTCTCCTTTGTGCTGATGCAAAAAATAATAATTCTAAAGTCCTCTTTCTGAGTTTTGTGAACTTATGAAATGTAAATCTTGTCGGTAAATTATCACATTCTTTCGTAGCGAAAGCTAGAGAGGATTTTATAGAG
The DNA here is from genome assembly GCA_033964015.1 of Scolanthus callimorphus. Classification (NCBI taxonomy): domain Eukaryota; kingdom Metazoa; phylum Cnidaria; class Anthozoa; order Actiniaria; family Edwardsiidae; genus Scolanthus; species Scolanthus callimorphus. Next base: position 63,787 of record JAWWUD010000135.1, on the reverse strand, counting down.
TTGACCTATTGTTAAGCACAATAGCAACCATTTTGAATGCTTTACTACTATTATGAGGTTTAGAGCTCTTAGCTTTGTGAACATTCAAGTTTTTCTCTAGACTACACAGCCACAGCAGCTCAACATTTGCTAATTCTGAACTATGGATTGCACTGACTGACTTCGGCTGAGCGTCTCCTTAGAGTTTTTGGTGATTTATTAAATGTCACGACCAGTTTGTTGTGAATGTTTATATTTTTTGTCCGCCAGTGACAACTGTTGAGGTCTCAAACCCACGCTTACGAAGAACAGCTCTTTGTTAGGCTCTGCCAATTAATTTGCGTCCCTTTGCGAGTCACGTGATCTGGTCATCCAATCATAACGTTACCCAAGACCTTTTGCGGGCCCTTTGCGAGTCACGTGATCTGATCATCCAATCATAAACGTTACCCAAGACCGTTTGCGGGCCCTGCTCCGACAAATCGAGATTTTTTCTGGCATATGTACCATATACCCTTATATTTTCTCTTTACGCGGGGGATTCTATAATGCCTCCTCGAGGCCAAAACCCTGCGGGGGCAATTATTTCTCTACTTATAAATGTTTTTCCACCGAAATATTAGAACTTGGACAAGTTAACACCTAAAGCTGCGGGCCTGAAGACAGTAAAAGGCAAAGACCGATAGTATATTGGCTCTTTTCGGCAGGGGTAATAGTTCATTATTTCCTGACCAATTAAAAATATTTTACAGCAATAATGTCTTCTCCGCAAAATTTCAGAAAGCTTCATCGGTGTTTTTTGGTGGTGCTATAGGACTTTTAATGTTAAGCATGGGTTGAAAGAAAACTTAAGTCATCAATTTGTTGCTCCTTGAAAATCTCAATTTCCGCCCAATTGACCAAGATTTTCTAATTACATGGGGCAATCCGCGATAATGAAAAAGATGGCGCCGCGCGGTGCATTCTGGTAAAAGCGACTTGTCTGGGCTCAAGGTCAAGACAAAAAACCAAGGTCAAGACAAAAAAACCACGTGCGAAACTCCTGCAGAAAAACATCACTTTGTTTCGTTATTCGGGAATCAGGATAAAAAAAAATATAAGTAGTTACTGCCACTTATAACCAAATGTCCATAGACAAATTTTGTGAAAATAGCGTACATTTTGAGAAAAAATCTGCTTCTTTGAGGAAGACTAATTTTTTCACGGTTCCTTTTCGACAAAAAATTCCTTGTAAATGTTGAAACCAACTTAGCAGTAGCACATCACTTCAACTAAGCTCCTCCAGAATCAATCATAATAACGATAAATAAACACACCCCATGTCTTATGCTTAACATTCATGATATTAGCATTTTAGGTAATAAAAACAAATGGACAGTACTCAGTTTTCCAATGCGCAAACTGCGATGAATTTGAGAAGCAACGCTCAAACGTATCAACTGTTCAAGTAGTCCCTAAAGTTATTGTTATAAAAATACGAGAAAGTCATCTGAGAATACGGAAATGCCATGTCATATACTAAAGGAAGAAGAACTATGTTTAAAGTGGGGCTACGATCTAATTGTTTCCACCGCTCTTTTCTGACAAATCACTTGTTAATAACCTAAATGACAAATACCTGCAGTTGTTTTCCAATTTTTTCACAATAAACAATGACTTTTTGAGCTCTAAATTTCGAATATCGCGCCATTTTGCACTAGGCCGGTGTTCCAGCGACGTCGGCCAAAGTCCGCGGGGTGTGACGTCACAGGCGTAACTCGAAACAAAACTCAAAGTCACAACAGTAGTTGTGACGGCACATTGTGAAAGAAAAAGTGAAGAAATGAGGATGTATTTGCAGGAAATGTTGTGTTTAAAAGTACTTCAGCATTATTTTCTAACAGAAAACGTGGAATTTCAATTCATATAAGCTTCACGCACAAAAATAATTGAAATCGAACATGTCTTCGATGCGCTACACAGAAAAAGGTTCGATCGTGGTGTGAACAGATTTCCAAATCCTCTGCTCACTTCGCATATAAATGTTTCACAAGGATGTCTGACTAATCTAGGTGTCAAGTATGAAACTCAGGCGCAGCTGTTTTCTGCGCATTCTTATAAATACAGATCAAGTTTCAAGTCTGTCGTAGGTCGGTGGGTTGTGGTGAACGGGTAGGGTTTACTTTGACTAGTGCAAAGTACTTACACATATCCTGCATAAATCAAATGCTTCGCTTTGTTTTTAAAATTTGCTATTTTTCTGAGAATGAAATTTAAGTCCTCTGAAGCATTCAAATACAGTTTTTTATTTGACAAACTTGTCTAAATGCATGGGAACAAATTGCAACAGAGCCACACAGCCACAGCTGAGCAGTTGTGAAATTCTAGCATTTCCCATCGAAACATTAAAAACTTAATTATCTAATGTTCTAAAAAGATTTTTAGCTTACAAGGAGACAAAATGATTTTTCTGTTCATTAGTACTACTAGATGTCAAGCCTACCACAGGTCTTCAGACAAGATACAAATGTTAATGGGAGATTTCCAAGAAAGAAAACTGGGAGAAATATATAGTAAATATATGGCAGTTCAGGGCATATTTTGCTGTTCGAGACAGGAGTGAAAAATCTTGAGACTTTAGCAAAACCAGCAGAGTTGATGTCCCTGGCGTCATTACTATAATTATCTACCTCCATGGATTCTCAAATTCTTGAATTCTATTTCCAAAACAGCTGTGCCAGTTGTTTTTCCAGTGTTCACACAACTTCTGGAGAAGACATTTATGATAGATCCTTGACTTCCAGTGAAAACCCTTCTAGCTCTGGTAAAATCCCTTGCAATTCCACAAACTCCCTGCCAGTTTCATTGAAAACCATGTTCTAAGCCATGTTCTAACTTGTGGCAACAGGGAAATTAGAATGCAAATGCAAGCCAACAAAGAAAGTAGTCCAAATATAACATGTTTATTGGGAAATGTTGAGATACGCCCCCTGCCCTGAGCCCCACCCTTCTATAAATTCCACCCCTAGGGGACAGGAATCAATATTTTTAGTCAGGATCGTCAAATATTTTAGGGATGAAGAGACTGGGGTCTGGTCTCTTTTAGAGCTCTGAATGGTCCAGCACCTCTATAGCAGCTACAAAATTTAAAAATACCTTGGTAGAAAGAAAATGCAGTCAAATATTCCATTTTACAGTTGCACAACATCCTTTGTTTCAACAGAGCTGATAGATACATCAAAATGCATTAGCATCTGATTTGCATTCCAAGAGAATGATAAGGTCTGTTTCAATGATGCAGCAATTCATCATGTGGTCAAAGCCAATATTTTCTTTCATCAAGTTCTTTCATCAAGCAGGATATGATCAACTAACAGTACAGTAAAAAACCTGCTTGTACGAACCTAAGGATTTAAGAACCTGTTGGCAGAAATTTTCTATTATAATGCTCCAAAAAATATGTAATTACCTTTTTAGCCATTCAAAGTCAAACAGGTTTTTATGATGTGGGGCTACAGTTACATTTTCATGTATGCAATGTAAATTACTTTTTTGCATTTTTATCTTTTCCATTTTTGTGTTATTGTGTGGTTCCAAAAAATATCCATACTCCACCCCTTTGGAATTTCCAAAGAAAAATATAGTATTTGTAATGGAAAAGATCAGGTAAATTGACCCCCTAACCCTCCCGAATTTCCAATCCCTTCCGTAGGGGGATTGGATAATTTCTGGAACCACACATTTTATTTGTCAGTTCTCTTGGACTTTTGCCAATATTGATGTGAATAAAATGCTTTTAATGAAGGGCAAACCATATTTTATTTCTGGTAATCAGCAACCATGTTTTCTCAGTAGAAATTAAGAACCTACTTGGAAACCCTAAACTGCCAATACCGCAAAATATAAGAACCTGTTTTGGCAAACTTTGAAAAATGTAGGTCCTTACACGCGGGTTTTTACTGTATATGATAATCACAAACGCAAACAACTCGAGAAAACGCAAAGTTCAAACTGTTCATTAATTAACAGTTCAGCTCTAAATAAGAGCAACTCACGTTTAGCTTTAATCGTTTTGCTCCATCAAAAATTATACAGAATGACTTTGATCCCCGAGCGAAAGGAGCAAAAGCCTTTTCACTAACCTGTAACATGGCGTAACAACACGCCGTAAAACATTTGCAAACAGTATCTAATAAATCGATACAAATGTTCTTGAAGTCCCGGGCTCTATATATTTTGAAAGTCATCTATCACGGGAAATAGTAGCAACTTGCAACTCTTGTTGTTGTCTTTTATATCAACACAGCAACGACAGGTAGCGCTTGTTGGGAATGTGAATGGAAATATTCGGCTCAGTCTTCTTTCCACGTGCGATAGAAACCCGCTCGTTCGACTACATCGCAGTAGAATCTCATTGTTGTTCGTTCTGGTGCGTTTAAACTACCTGATTTGCTAAACAACAAGAACAATTTGTCATTTATCAACTCTGTTTCTTCGTACTTCTGCACTAAATCATGTAAAGCACATTCGCGAGTTACGCCTGTGACGTCACAGTTCTTCTCTGAACTGATTAATATGCATAAATCGCTGGAACATCGGCCTAGCAAAAAGCGCGAACTTCAACGTTAAATATTTTCTTTCGCGATCTATTTTGACACTTTAAAATGCTCAAGTTACGTAGCAAAATGTCTTAAGAGTTGTTTACGGCAGAAATTTTGCCAAATAAGCTCGTTCAATTTTCGTCGTAGCCCCACTTTAAGGAATGGTTTGAACACGTATTTTAATCAACAAGAGCGCATTAGGGTGAAAAAGATATGGTCACTGAATTTCGGGCTTAATTTTTTAATCTTCCAATTTAGGATCGAACGTACTCTAAAAAACCGAAATTATCTGAAGGCATATGCGAAAATACCTCTTATTCCTGGAGGAGAAAGCAACATATATTTTTAGAACACCCTAGAAATGCTTTCCGACACATTTTTCGATAGACACCCCATTCGATACACACCCACACTCTTTCACTAATGATCATCGAGGACTGGATGACGTGTCTGTCCAAATCATAGATTCGGTCCAGAATCAAGCTGATTTAATCAACAAAGAAGGGCAGTGGGCCTATAAACTAAGAACGTTAAATCCAGAAGGCCTCAATGAGAGGGACTTTTTTATGGACATAATCGATACCGAAGATAAGTTGTTGGAAGGTAATTCTTTCTTATTGCTGTTATTTTATATGCACGCACGCAGCCGTTATTTGTTAGCTCGCGCGGAGTTTAATGTTATGTCGTGGCACTCATTGTAACGGTCATTCACCCTGATGACGACTAGTTAACTAGTCGAAATATAGGTGTTTGTTTTGATATCTACTTTTCAATTACTGTTTAATCCCGTTTGCAAAACATAAGTAGACGAATCATTTCTATGAGGTGCCTAAATGAATGATTGACATTGAATCATTAGTGGAACGAGCACGGAAAAGTGTAGAGATGAACAAATTTTGGCAGATCTACATAAACTGGAAGTTAAAATTTGACTTCCCTTGAAAGCACACGGTGATTAGTCCAGTCATTTTATGAAAAAAATACGGTCAACCTCAAAGTAATTGCAACAGAAGCTTTTCCTTCATAATCCTGAATTGCTAGAGATCGTTTTATTTTCTATGAGAAATTTGATCAAAATGCTGTGCGTTAGTCATTGAACAAGAAATCACTCGTGAAAGCGCGCGATGTTTTCGAAGCAAAAACACTGACGCCATTCTTGTAAAACCAGCCAAACCAGTCAAGTACGTCCACGATCGTGGACGAGGTTGTGACATTTGTGTGCAGAGGCTGGCCTCCGCTAGCAGGAAACCATCCTCTATGTTTCAGCCAAACTTGTTTGTGAGCGCGGGCTTGTTTTTATGGTTTCGCGTCGTATCTCGTACTCCAAGATATGTCGTTCACATTGCAGAATAAACGCATATGAGCTGCGTTTTAAAATAAGTGAGAATGAACACTAACTATACACACATCGGCACATTCTCACTTATTGCGTTTTAGAGCCGACTTCAAATGACTGTGGTAAACAAAGCACGAGTAAATACACCGTCACCTACTGTGAACAAAACGTACAGGAGTAAACGCAATGTGTCATGTGAAATCCACTTATCAGGCACCTTATTTTACAGATCTTTAATTTTATAAAGCCGAAACTCAAGGTTGAAATGCAAGAATCCGTCGCTGATGACCATAACTATTTCATATCTTCTATACTATTATAATCGGGTTGTCTGCGCAAACGTTTCTGATTGGCTAAATCGTTCGCACTCACTCCGCTTAGGCCTAAAACTGTGCCGCCAAAAGAAGTTCACAAACCTGCAGAAAGGTGGAAATCTCGACAGGGAGCGTGTTTTGGTTGGAAAAGATTCACCCTGGGCTAAGTTCTAATTCAAGCGATTTCTTAAGCGAAGGACAAAGCTGCCATCGCCGCCATTTTTAAGTCTCCCACAGAAACTAAAAAAGAACTCAGTTCGCACAGCCGAAAGCACCATAGTCAATCAGACCTAAATGGTTCTGTCACAGATTACTTGCAGGAATGTGCAGAGACAATTCTAATTCGAAAGCTTTAAGTTGAGAAAAAATTTCATTAAGCTTGAACAAACGTAACTAAGTGTCTTGCTTTCCTGAGCCCGGGATAAGGCGAAATGAGTGACATATTTACACAAAGAAAAGCCATGAATTATATTCTCTAAGTATAAATCCTAACGCTGTATCGCAAAACGAAGGACACAAACCCGAAGAGAAGAAGGAAATCTCTTTAGTAGGCGTGTTTTTGTTGGAAAAGATTCACCTTTGTCAGTAATTATTCGAGCTCCGCTTTTAGGCATTGCCTAAATCTATATTATTTTCTTATTTCGGACGCAAAGCGCGGGTTCAAGTAGGGTTAAGTATCGCTAAAACCCAGTTAAAAGGATTCATAAGAATTTTATCTGAGCCAGACGCGGATTCAAGTGGCAAGTTCAAGTATGTCTGAAAACTTAATAACTTATGACGGGACTAGTGCATAACTCGCGCTGCGCGCTTTTGAGGTTAAATGTCAAACTCGACTACTCTACAGGTAGTGTCTTAAATAGCAGGGGTGATAATATACTACGACACTCAGGATTGTGAAGAAGGATTCGCAATTTCAGGGATCACGAAGTTGCTATGAAATGTTTAACGCTAGTTCCAATCAAGAAGATATTCTGGTAATTGAGTGGATTTTAATGTGTTATGTATAACTTGTTTTGTACTTTTATGCAAATAAACGATGTCTCTCATTTGTTAGTTTAGAGTTCTTGCTCGAGTTCTTCGCTAACTTCAGTGAGAAATTTGAGCCTCAGGAAACTAAATCAAAGCTAGAAAACACAGATTACTCCTCTTCTAAATGACTCAGAAACATCCAAACTAGGCTAACGGATATTTACAGGCTACTTATTTTCAAATAAGTGAACGATCCTCGAGTTCTTCGCTAACTTAGGTAAGAAATTTGAGTCTTTTGAAACTATAGATCAAAGCCGGAGAAAAGCACAGACTAGCGGCTGATGTAAATTGCTCCGAAACACCTGAAGTAGGCTAGCAGCTGTTTTGCAGACTAGTTATTTTTTTAATCATCTGATGAAATCGATGTGTAAAATTTCATGCTAAGTTGCATTATTACTCGGGCTGTGATACTTTTTTTTTTTCTGGCAAAGCGCAGTTTTGTCGCGTGGGGTTTTAATATCATCCCCGGTGGGTATAGTATATCGTAAGTACAAAAGTAAATTACATCATCTCGCTCTCCTAACTCGGCCACAGAAGCTTATAGAATGCTAGTCGCAGAGTATATCTTTTAAACCATTGTCCCGTAGTCTCGGTCATTATTACATCACCCGCGCTATATACTATAGTTTATCGTAAGTACAACAGTATCCATTCAAAATACGTTAAATGATTGAAGCCACATGCAAGTAAGGAGATTGTTATTGCATTAATATAACGAGTGTGCAATAAAGTTGAATTAAATTCTGTGCATACTCCACGAGTAATCGAACCATCCAATTTCGGTGGGCGCATTTTCGGTCGAATTATAAATGCGAACATTTTATCAACGACTAAGCTCAAATTTGCCACAAGCAGTGGAAAAAGCGTGCTGAAATTAGTAAAACTGCCAAGTTTGAGACCGATCGGTTACAAACTCGTGAAGATTTAGCCTTGCAATCTTGCCCCCCCCCCCCCCCCCCCCCAACTAGAAATATCTATAACTTCGGTTCCTTTTAACGGATTGCCCTGAAACTTGGGATTATTACTTATTGCCTATGCGCTCTTCGACTGGAATGTTTAGATTTTAGCTAGCTTATTAATTAAAGATATTAGAATTATATTTATGTTTTTATGAAACTGTTTTATTTTTGACGTAGCGTCGCCGGTATTAAACTTTTATTGCTCAAAATTGGTTTTCTGACTAATGTCAATGTGATCTTTTCCGTGGTATGGATAGATTTTAACTTGGACGCCAGTATCAAAAGTTGAAGATTTCGTGACAGGTTATGACGACACGATGCGCTTACCTATAGACTCCTCCATGGATTGCGTGACAAATATGACGACGGACGCAGTCCCGAGTTGGCTAAATCAAACGATATTCTGCAAAAATCGAGTAGGATAATGGTTTTATTATTCAGCACATCGATGGCAGAAATGTAGGTACCGGAGACTGTTGTATTCTGTGTTAGTTACTTGGAGTCCTTTGTCTCGGGTCCATTGTCTCTATTGAATTACGTATACTGTGCTCCGGTCAGCTCCGGTACCTACAGAACGAGCCGATATATGGAATAGCTTTTCGGGGAATATTGTTTTTGTAAAAACACATATATTTCTATGCTTTTTGTGACTCGCACAGGAAGCCCGAGTAAAAACAGAGCCGAATTTATAACTGGCGGGCTCTTCCTGCGGTAACAGGTACCATTGTTTGCATCATATAGGTGATGCAATTTCCTGTTGTTGTTACGATAAAGCTTCAGTTTCATGTTGTAGCGCTTTCATTGGCTCACCAGCCGGCGCGATACTTAACCCTACTTGAACCCGCATTTTGCGTCCGAAAGCAGAAAAAAACTAGACGCATAACTGCGTATACTCGGGCTTCTGTCTATATCTATCTTTATATAGAATTGAGTGAAAAATTGACAAATTCAAGGCGTAGTTATTTGGTGATTTATCTAGTCGGCCTTTATTTGTCACGTAATCCATGGAGGATTCTATATCAGAGACACATGAATCGAACAACTTCGGGTTCACGCCGCACAGGTAAAACACGAAATTGATTAAACATATTCCATTTTCGGTATTACCATGTTTTTAATATTGACCAATACTTAATATTAAACCTTTTCTTAACATTGAAAAATCCCTGAAATTGCGAATTATGACCCCGCAGATTCCAGTTTGACCTCAACGAAGCAAGAGTTATGTTCTAGTCACGTCATAACAAGTTATTAGGTTTTCAGACATACTTGAACCTGCCACTTGAACCGCGTCTAGCTCTAGAGAAACATTCTCATGAATCCTTATAACTAGGTTTTCAGCGATACTTAACCCTATTTGAACCTGCGTTTTGCGTCCGAAAGCAAAAAAAAAAAAAAAAACTAGACGCATAACTGCCTGAACTCGGGCTTCTGTCTATATTTTTTGAATAGAATTGAGTAAAAAAATTGACAAATTCAACGCATAGTTATTTTGATTTATAAAGGCAGCCTTTATTTGTCATGCAATCTATGGAAGATTCAATACCAGAGATTCGTGAAGCGAGCGACTTCGGGATCACGCCACACAGGCAAACGCGAAATGAAATATCGCTGCTCAGTTTGCTTTAAATACAAAACACATTTCATTTTGGGAGTTATCATGTTAATATTAAACCTTTTCTTAACATAAGAAACACTTGTAAATCGCTCTGAGTCATTAGAAAACATTCTAAGAATATTTTCACTGAAATCGTAACTGTGTGCGGATAATTAACCATTATCCTGCGAGATTGCGCAGAATATCGTCTGATACTTAGCCGACGAGGGACGAAGTCCAGAGTTGGCTAAAATCAGACGATATTCTGCAAAATCGAGCAGGATAATGGTTTTATTATTCAACACATCGATAGCAAAATCTATCCACAGGTTTATTTTTGCATTTTCCCTGCTTTGATTCATTTTTTCGCGCCTTGTTGACTAAATATGGAAAAACAAAAGAACTGTTGAAAATACGCTCGTAGACTTATATCAAACGAACGAAAACGCAAAAACCAATTCGAAAACAAGTTCAAGTAATCATCAAAATCCTTAGTGATGTTCTTGATAAACGTACACTCTCTTTAATCTGAGTAAGAGAGAATGACAAAGAAATAGATTAACAAACACACGGGGTTTTGAGGCAGAAACTGGACATGACTGGAGCGTTTTGCACAAAGTTTTACAACCGAGTACTAAGCAAGCGAGTGTTGAGAGTGTGGAGGTAGAAAACAGCGTTTAGCGGACGGATCTACAAAACAAAACATAAACTAAATTGAGCTAAGCTGAGTTTCCAAACTCACTTCTGGATGGAAATTTAAAAGAAGCCGGAAAACTCGTCACGATTTTCTGGAAATCAAGAAGTATTGTTAAGCCATTTTATTTCGTTTTCCTTGTTGCACAACGATTTGTGTGTCTTCGGTTTGCTGCAAGTAGGTCAATGTTTGCTTGATTTTATTTCCAGAAAGCACTTTATCCCTATATATTTTATAGTATAAGGCATGGGTTATTTTTTGCTAAATCGGATTCAACTTTGTTTGAACACTCAAAACAGAAAGAGAGCGGGAAATCAAATAGTTTCGAGAAAAACAAAATTGCCGAATCAAAATATGGTTAAGAGGTACGGAAAAAATCATTCTTATTAGTATTCTTATCATTATTAGTATGTAAATGTAGGCATGAAAACAAATTTTACGCTTGCAACTATAAAGATCAGAGCTAGCTGTATTGTAATTTAGTCTGAAGATCGCACTATGCGTGAAACCTGTGGTCACTAATAAAGGTCCACCCCAAAGAACTTGTATCCTGCTCTACGGATTTTCCCGCATTGAGTACTCTTTGGCTTTGGGGATAAATGTACCTATACGTATTTCTATTTTATTGAGAAATTCATGTGAGTTTCTAAAACTGTAATCAGCTTGTGCGTTTTTATCCTCATTGATGACGAATCAATTAGGATATTGCAAGTGGCGAGATTTGTGAGTTTGTGGCTTTTAGCCAATGAGCGTACTGCTTAGTTTTCTGTGAGACAGCCAATCAGCTTGCTGCTTAGAACGGTTATTTCCCCCCCACCCCTCACCCCTTCCCCCCGATTTGTCGTATTTTTCCACATGGCGTCCACGCGAAAGCAAACTTGGGATTCTCGACCTAAAAACACTCTCCAACGCCTACGAGCAGGCTAAAGTGCAGGCAGATAGTATTCATCAAGGTTTTTCAATGTCGTTTTTCAATGTCGTTCCTTGTCGTTCACGACAAAGAATTTCGCAACAGTTCGAGTTTATTGTATATTTATCTTGGTGCCATGCAACTCAGCTAACCGAGTAATATATAGATTTAGGCAATGCCTAAAAACGGAACTCCAATCATACACACCCCACGTCTTACTTACAGAGAGCTCACCTTTACAGTTTAAACCAAGAAAATTCATATTACCATTATATGGCAATGATAGTATTAGCGCGTTCTGATATGCTAACAAGTCGCAGTTCACGACCGACAAAAGATAATCTCCTTGAAATAAAAATGAAAAATAAGATTTTCAGCGAAATCCACAACAAAGAATACTTGACATAGTATTTGTCTCATTGTACTAACTAAATCTAACATGTGACAAAGGAAAATCAAGGCTAGAATATCAGAAACGACGTTTACATAAGGCAAAGCAGGGCCAAAAAGTCAAGCTTACTCAAAAATATAATTCGAGTTTAGCCGGAGAAAATGAAATCTTGAGGGAGCCATCTAAAGCAGCAAAACGTAAAAGTTACATGTAAAGTCAGAATTTTCTCATAAGGAACAAGAAACTTGGAAGTTTAAAATATAAATAGCACAAGAAGCAATTTCAAGCTTTGTGCTTACCGATAACTGATGGTGAAGTCGTTTTTGAGTTGAATTCATTCTTACTTGGCAAGCTTTTGCACAAAGCCAATTTTCCTAAATATATTATTCGGCTAAAACCATTGCAATTTTCTGTTATTGTCAATCCTGTTCAGGCTCCCTGTTCGTAGATCTCATGTATTCGAAGAACACGTCGTTTGCAGCTTTTACGAAAGAAACTGTTGTTTTTCTTTAGAAGAACGCCGAAGTCTTGCTTCGCCGTGGGCCGGGTATTCTGAATCTTTTGCAACTCCCTCATAGTTTCTCCAAAATGACTAATCAACATTATGAAATATCTGCGAAGGATTCGAATCCGAAGTATCCGAAGTAAATTTGGCGTGGTTCGCACCCACGAGTTTGTCTCAGTTTGACTCAACAAAAATTACGTCTGAATGAACTCGAGTGAGCCGACGCGGGCGCGTGTTTTGCGAGTTATTTCGGCGGGAAAATGAAGGAGCGACTTCCGGTCCGTGTCCTCTGCCAAGCACCGCGTCAAAGCACCGCGGCGCAGTGCTGGAGGACAAAATGACTCGCGCGCTCAGTGATCCAAGACGAACTGTGATTGGCTGTGTACACGGGTCGCCACTAACGCAAGTGCGCATTGGTAAATAAGAGCCCGCAATGTTTTCGTAAGCCGCTGAACGTATCGTTTTGGCTTGGATGGGTTGCTTTCTCATGTGACATTGAATGATACGTATGGGGCTCCACTCCGTGCCTTCGGCACGGGGAGTTCCGCTATTATAAAGCTTAAAACTGAAACTGGAAGAACACGAGTTGGAGGAGTCTGCACTATTTTAGCGTGAGAAACGCTTCGGCCTAGACATGGCTTCCAAGAGAGAACTTATCAAGCTTTTGTCTTGACTTTGGGCAATGTTTACAAAGAGGAATGTGAGGAATATTCATCTGCAACACCTTCCTTGGAAAAACATACTTTGCTTTATCGCGTTGCTTTATTGGTGCAAGCTAAGATGTATGAACAACACGGATGTGCATTAAATTTAACACCAGGTACTTTATTATAGAACGTCATAAACTTTTGTGGTGTCTAGCATGTGATTTAACAGTTTGATGACTGGGGCAAAATGATTTTGCACTAAGGCACATTTGGCTTTATAGGAACCAGGAAAAGATACAAAGAAAATGTCTACTTTGCAACAAATCATCAACAATCTAACAATCTAGATAAACATTGAGCTAAAAATATTTCTTAAGATATACTAATCAGAACAATAGAGACAATTAATTCAAAAGAATTTCATTTAAATACATAAATGTGCCCAAATTGAACACCGTGGAACACTTTGATGAGCTAGGAAGTTATTGTAAACCAGAATTCATTTGGAATCTAAGACATTCCAAAAACACAGGAAGATGTGTGCCATGTCTATGGTAAATGCCGCAAGAAAATCTGCAACCGCCCACATTTTATAAATACCCATGATTCTGGAATTTTGCTTGTGGTGAAATTGAAAAAGCATTTATTGTTTGTTTTTCTCATGCCTGTGCACACTAGGGACATAACAACATAATGACATAAGCATGACATGAGAACATAAGACAGCTTGTCCAATATTATGTCATTATGTCTCTAGTGTGCACCAGGCATTTATACCCAAGCTGGGAGAGAGTACAAAATACAATAATGAATGTAATGGCCGTAATCTCGGAAAGTCTTTGATTGGAACCGCTAACTGCTTTTATCCAGGACGATTGTGAGGTTTTCCTCGGATTACAGATATCGCAGGGTATATGTCATGTGCAGGTGACACATATCGGGGTTCCTTTGACTTTATTTGGGCAGTGCATCGATGTGTTGAATAATAAAGCGTATTAACTGTCAAGAGGCACTTATCAAACAGAGCCATTAAGTCATAACAAAACTGTAATCGAATACGGAAAGGTCAAGTTGCTTTTAACAATGCATTTCTGTTTTAAAAATAAAATGCAGCATAATAAAGGAATTACTAGTTTGTAATTGTATATCTGTGGAAAAAGGATAAACCAATAGCTACAGATTTCTAAGCGCAAGGATTAGCCAGCGCGTGGAAGCGCTCCCGTAGAATCAAATTAACTTAGAATATAACACATGTAACATATTTAATTCTTGCATCATATAATCAACAAGAGGTTTCAGAGATAGTACTATTTTCGCTTTGATCCCTTATATAAATGACTACTTCCCAGTCAAGCAAAATGCAGATTTTAGCATCAAAATCTAGGGATTGATGGACAAATTAAGGAGCCAGGACTGGAACACTAGGCATATAGAGGAGATGTAAACAGCTCGGTACATTTCCAGTTCGGGAAGTCATTGAAAACAATAGATAATTACCCCAACCAAAACACTGCGAGGTCGAATTTCAGCTGTAGCGTCTTGTGGGGATGTAAAATAACTGGACACAAAATCTTAGTCGCCTGGGCAGTAAAAGCACAGAGGAGTTGCTGAGTAGCAAAATAGAAGAATATATTTGTTTCATCGCAGTTTATTCGAAAGAAAATAAATCGGATACAGGCTAAACAGCTAGGAAAAAATTATCTCTGAAATACACACACGGCCGAGTTTGAGTTTAGTATGCGTGGGTAACTTTTTTTATTCATATTGAAAGCACCACAACTTGCCATGTACACACTGATAAAATATTATTCTTGATTCGGAGGGACAGAAAATGATGCTGGCAAAAGTGATTGTGTCTTGTCTTGTTCTACACTAGTCAGTATTATAATTACAAGATATAACTAGCGCGATGGTTGTGGAGTCTCTAGTGCCGGTTGCTAGAAATTATTCCAAACCACGAGACTGGAGAGCTAAGACTCGTCCAAATCTAAAGAGAAACTTGAAGGAGTCAGAGCCTGAATTGATAGTTTCTTTATAGTTCTGTGCACAAGCCAGACAACTTAGTCTGCCGGTAATTGTATAACACGAATGCGGTCAATGCGCCTGTGTCCATTCAAGAAGAGTTACCATTTTTCTCAGAAGGTTACCAGACGTGAAACTTCGCTGGTTGACACTTTGTGCATTACAGAATCCAGAAAACTTATTCCTAAGAGCAGTAAAATTCGCTATCAGAGTAAATTCAGACATTCCACTGTGAACGAAGACCAATATGGAGTTTCTCAGTAGGAAGCCCTTCGACAAAAACATAACTTTTGAAAGCTGTCTCGTCCTCAAACGCCTCAAACACCACGATTTCACCACCATGCTCTCTTGCTTCCTTCAATCTAAAATATCCCGGATGTATTTATTGCCAAGGAAACTAATCTAGGCTACCATTGGACGATTTCTTTCAGCTGAATATTTTGGCAGATTTTTTCGTATTTTTTGTACTAGAACAATGGGTCGGTGTCACGTTACACGTTTCCTGAACAGGAAATATACCGAGCTGGTAAATAACAAGAGCTTCCCGGTCACAGTTCGTTCGGGTTGGGAGAACGAGGTGATGCAATTTAGTGTTGTTCTTACGATAATGCCTCCCTTTCATGTCGTAGCGATACTTAACCCTACTTGAACCTGCGTTTTGCATCCGAAAGCAGAAAATAAAATAAAAACACAGCCGAATTTATGACTCGGGCTTTTCCCGCAGGAAGCCCGAGTAATAAAAACAGGGCCGAATCTATGACTCGGGTTCCACAGGAAGCTTGAGTAAAAACAGAGCCGAATTTCTGACTCGGGTCTTCCTCGCAGGAAGCCCGAGTAAAAATACAGGTACTTACTTACACGGGTTTCCTCTTGCCCTTCACCTGAGCGAAGGCTTTATTGCCCCCTTCTGAATCTGTCCAGCATGATTCATAAAGCAATGTCATTTTAAAGGCCCATCACCAACCGATAACCTTTGCCGACTCTTAGCCAATCAGAGCACCCGAAAAACAATGGATCAATTTGAAAACAAAAGAAAACGGGGCACAAAGGCTCCCGGTTGGTGATGGGCCTTTCATGTTTTTAAAGTGCTACTGAATTCTCTTCTCTCGAGCCGACAAAGTTCATCAACCATCGTATAGCCTCTGCAGTTGCGAAGTTTGGAGAGCTAAGGAAGATACTTTCAGACCACCGTGTAAGACTCCAAACAAGTGGGAAGTATATGGACGCCTTCATTAGATCTAGGCTTATGTATAATGCCGCGACATGGGACCTCAATACAACCACCATGGACAAACTAGAGATAGAGTGGATGCGATTTTTGCGGAAGATAGTACGGGGCGGATTCAAACGCCGCAATGCCCCTGATCCAGGATTATCAGATACAGAAAACGCTTCGGGGAATTGGGACTATGCCTTCATTTACTCAAACAAGAAGATCTGTAAGTTGACAGGAAGGAGGACTTTAAAGGACTTTCAAGAACAGAGACATCTGGAGTGGCTGGCGCACTGCGTCCGTATGGAAGACAACTCGCCCCAGAAACAGACTTTATTCATGGAAATTCAAGCCAGACTGGGGAGACGCAGACCACCAGATAGGTGGAAGAGGATAGTGGAGAGAACAGGGATGGATAAGGGACAAGTGTTGAGGACAATGATGGACCGTTCGCTGTTCAAACGGTGGAGCCGCGAGCGCTACAGGCGTTCGGACTCCCCGGACTCAGATGCATGGATGCCTCACTGAGCAAAAATGATGATGATGATGATGAAACAAATTTTTCACCCCTTCCATTTTGGTCATATCGAAACAGGCTTGATGAAAG
Source organism: Scolanthus callimorphus (assembly GCA_033964015.1). Classification (NCBI taxonomy): domain Eukaryota; kingdom Metazoa; phylum Cnidaria; class Anthozoa; order Actiniaria; family Edwardsiidae; genus Scolanthus; species Scolanthus callimorphus. The sequence goes on along the minus strand of JAWWUD010000135.1, from coordinate 47,004 downwards.
AAGGAGATTCCCATTTTCACTTTCCTGATATTGTTTTTGGTTCCAGAGTTATCTAAGATTAAAGAATATGCAAATTAGCAGACTGATGACGTCACAAGATTTTACTTGATTCTGGTTTGGGGCTACGCTGCTGTATATATTTACTGTAATCAGTCCCTTTAATTTATCTGTAATCTGACTTTTTAAATATTTTATCTAATGCTTCTCTTGTATATACTTCTTTTTACCACGCCCCACATGGAAATCAGCCGTTTTTATGTTTGTAAATTCAGTTGTTGTGGCCAGCGTGGCTAAAAAAAGGTTTATGTATGATTGAAGGACACAGGTCCAGTTGGAAAATAAGTTAGGAAATTCTCATCATGCTTTTTACATAAGACTTTGAAACTTTTCAGAATGATAGAACTAAGTTAGCCTGAATTTCAGCCGTGTTTTCTTCCTACACTCCGAACGTTGCGGGAGAAAACACGACTGAACGCCAACTTCCAAAAACGTGCCCAGGAGTTGCGTGATTCTCAAGATCTTGAGAATGGATGGTGATTGGTCAGTTGTGTTAATGAGCTGTATTTATGCATAATTTTCAGCGACAAGAGAACTGCACTCAAAGGCAGAGACATGGCAGCCCACAGAACGGCTAAAATTTATCCAGAAAAATATACCTCAGCGCGTCAAGAATATTATGTGCATGTTACGAAAGGCCAAGCGATCTTAGAAACGCATAGATGCACAACATTGGATTTACTCAAGGCTCGTAAAGCTCACGGCGAACTAGCAATACACTTCAGAAGCTGCTTCGACGAACGAGTACAAACTAAAAAAGTTGGGGTGTTGCTTTGGAAATCATTTAAAGGAAGTTTTGTGTCTGAGGAGTAGGAACATCAATACAAGCACAGTGAATTTGTCGAAGCTCATAATTTTGAAGCACCAAGAGCTGCATAGTAGGCCTAGGACTTTCTGACGGCGGCTGACGTGTTTCCCCGATATGTTTGCTTGCCAAAATGCATCACTGATCCTGATTTCGAGGAGGAAATTGCTATAACATTACAGGCTCCAGACTCGCTTGTTATTGATTGTCAGTTGCATAATAATTTACGTCAACTGGAATGATATTTAGTGTGTTTGGAGGTGAAAGTATCGACATGCACGTTTACCGATCTGAACGACGAGTTTTCGGCCTGCAAAATCCTCAAGAAAATGTTATTCTGCCGCATGGTGTGGTTCTCTAAGATCGCTTGGTTTTTCGTAACAGGCACATAATATTCTTGCCGGGCTGAGTTATATTTTTCTGGATAAATTTTCGCCGTTCTGTGGGCTGCCATGTCTCTGCCTTTGAATGCAGTTCTCTTGTCGCTGAAAATTATGCATAAATACAGCTCATTAAAACAACTGACCAATCACCATCCATTCTCAAGATCTTGAGAATCACGCAACTCTGGGCACGTTTTTGGAAGTCGGCGTTCAGTCGTTTTTACTCATTCATGCGCGCGCAGCGCAAATTGGTATCATGTGGGACTTCTGCGTTAGCACGATTCTGCGTTAGCACGATTTCGATTCGATTATGAGCCTTTTGCAATCCCGACAATTTTGATTAGATTATCGCCAGTAAAGCCTGGTGCACACTTGCGACATAACGACATAAGAAACATGTCACGCGAACAAAATTGAGTGGTTTCAAGAAGTTGAAGTCGTCAAAAAATAACATAAGATTGCTTTGGTGAAGTAATCTAACGAAGATCCATGGAAAATATTGATTGTTTCAATTATTTTCCCGTACTTTTTTCGTTGCAACATAACGTCCTTATGTCGTTATGTCGCTAGTGTGCACCAGGCATAATCGTTCCACTTTCTTTCAACCTTTCCACTTTTGACTACTTACAACAGTTGCGATTTCGCAGTGGTCACCCATCCACTTTCTAACCTCGCCCGATCGGGCTTAACTTTGGCCTATCAGCGTTCAAGTGCTATACACGGGTTGCAATCTTGCCATGTAGTTGCTAACTTCCGGTACAAAAATAACTTTATAGTCGAAGGCCGGCCATGCCAGCAGATCTCGCAAACGTCACTTCCGGATCAAATTTCAAGATGGCGGGAAACTATAACTCGGGATTAGCTACTCGGGATACGAAGGATGTTTCCATTTGCCTATAAAGCATTAGTCTTTCCTAAGAGTTTTCCACCGGGGTTTTTGCTTTCTGAGAAAACTGGCGGATTTCGTAACGATAATAAGTCATGTAGAGACGTCTCAACGATTAGTAGCTCTGCAAAAGTTCGCATATTGGGAAGCATTCACGTATTCATGTATTCAGCAGCAGGCAGCTTCAAATTTGCACAGTGGAGTATTTAGGTGAGTCCTGTGAATCTGTGGTGGAGAGAAACTATCTTCTGGACACCATTGTTTTTCGTTAAGACTTTCGTGAAAGAAATGGACGCCAAATTGCAATTTAATTATTGAAGTCAGCAGTGTTTTTATTATTATTATTATTTACGATAAACCCAACAATATACTTTCTCCCGGGTAGGGATTTTGACATTCTCTTTTTCCCAAGGGAGGGGTTATTTGATCTTGGACTTTCCCGGGGGTCGGGCTCTTTGGTCATGAGTCTGGTAACTATCTCGTAGGTTCACTGCCATAAGTCACACGACTGACAAATATGATGAAATCATATGCAGCCCTGTATTTTGGCCCAATGGTGGGGAATTTTTTCTGCAAAAATTTTAAAAACGTCAAATCCCCACCCCTTGCTGCACCTCCGCCCCCCCCCCCCCCCCCCCCAGCGGCTTAACATTGTGTGTGGGGGTGGCTTGTGAAAATGTATCAGAAAATAGGGTCTGTATACAAAATGTTACAGTTTACATAACAGGAGTACTATGAGTATTATATATTGGACTCCATGCTTTACAATTGAGAAAAAATTCAGTGAAAATTCAGTAGGCCGGACTGCAAGTATAAAATGCAGACCAGAAAATGCAGACTGCAGACTAGAAAATGCAGACTGGAAAATGCAGACTAAAAAATGCAGACTAGAAATAAATGCACTCAATGTAAAAATCATGTGAATAGGTTAGTTTTTTGTCAATTGATATTAAAGGAACAACAGTTTGGATGTTGTCGTTCAATTTTCGCGGCAAAGGAGGCTTGAATGAAAACGCAGAATGGGAAATTTCCTCAAATTATTTCCTATCGTGGCATTAAGTGTATTACTATAAATATCAAAGAAACAACAAGGTAAATGTAGCAACCAAGCTAGCAAGTTGGTAAGTTCAGTATTCTGCAAAACAATGTGTTAATTCCTAGATAAACAAAACACACTTTTTACTTTCTGTCACGGCGATCGCAATTTATTCACGCAAGTTCACTGTTAGATCCACAGGTAATGTCCAGCTATGTTTTCAGGTCTATGAAGTCTTTATTTTTCTGCACAAGAAAGAAAAAATAATATGGTTCTCAGCAATAGGAGTGTTTGATCACTCAGTCGGCCGAATCAAATTGTGCAGTGTTTTTCTCAAATCTTCGCAGTTTGGGGTTGTTTTCAAACTCATTCGTGCTGCACTTTCTTATGACACAGTCCAGGCTCACAGGCTCCTCACACTCAATCTTCATGATCTCACTACTCACATGAACTCATTGTTTCTTCTAATAGCAATTTACATTTTCAAGCTGCACTTCCTAGTCAGCATTTTTTAGTCTGCTTTTTTCAGTCTGCATTTTCTAGTCTGCAGTCTGCATTTTCTGGTCTGCATTTTATACCTGCCGGTAGGCCGGATCCAATTTGGTGTTCCTGAGGAATTTTGAATTCATTTTTTTCATTGAACAAGTATGGAGCCCTGTTATTTATTAATGATATAGCATTCATACAATAGACTTAAACTATCCAATTTCAAAATAATTGGACACTTAGCAAAATTCAAGAAAAATCAATCTGCCAGCACTATTGGATTTTGTGCCTCTATGCTTGTCATGTCCATGCTAGGGTAAACCAACTGGAGATCACTGTCAGGCGATACACAACACTTGAACAAAAATCAGAGACATTTTCTTGAATTGCCCATATCTTCCATGTGGCTACTGATGAGAACTTACCACATGCCTGTATCCAGTATTTTCCCAGCAGGGAAAATACTGGATACAGGCATGGGACGGGGGTGCTCATTGGGAAATTTCGATTTTATCCCTAAAAGGTACCAAACATGGTGTTGCTTAGTTGATTTTGACCCCTAAAAGGTACCCACAAGACATTTTTTCCGGATATAAATTCATGTCCAAGTACACCAATATAGATTCACCCAACAAACCACCTATACCAGTCTATCACTATCTATCATCCAGAGTTAGGTTAGGCTCAGGTTTAGGGTAGGGTTAGGTACGACATGCACCCCGCCCCAAGATAGGGCAGTCTCCTCCCAAAGTATTTTCAATAGGGAGTTTAAGATGCCACAACGGCAACGGCAACGACGACGTCTTACTAAAATTCGTCTACTGGTTTCCTTGCATTTCTCAATATTCATCAATCGTTTCCAATTTTCCTTTGCATTTTAACCTTGATAACAGCAAATTCGCATCCATTCTCAATCATATCAAACAAACGTACATCGAAATCGTCACTCCACGTTCCCGCTCTCACCAGAGCGTAAAACATGGCATTTCACGTCTCAGTTCAGAAGAAAACGGTTGAAATGCATTTGACTTTATAGATTTGCACGTGCAAGCATTGTACTCTGCAATCAAGTGTACTGTTCTTTGACGTTGTCGTTCTTGTTGCCGTTGTCTCATCTTAAAGTCCCTAATATCTGAAAAATTACCCATTCACTAAATCCAAATTCATGAATGAGTTGGCTCATAGAGCCCTTTGATTTCTCCCGCAACGTTAGAGTGTAGGAAGAAAAGACGACTGCAATTCAGGCTAGAACTAAGTGTGATCAAGAGAAAATGATATTAAAGAGAACATATCCCCGTGCCCTATGAAAGTCGACAATAAAAATCTAAAAAAAATTCGAGTGACTTCCGGTCACGAATCATGACGTCATATGCGTCACACAAGGCCAACGCGCGAAATTTTTCAGAGGATTTTTTGTGACAAAATACAGTGAAAGAGCTAATATTGACATACAAAACCATTTTTCTTGTTAAATTTGATAGGCTATTTATTGCTGTGGTACAAATGATAGTTTTCAAAAGCTGGTTGCAGTTTTTCTCCCTAACCTGCCAATACAAGTTTTCCGCAGGTAAACAAAACTGAACTCAAGTAAAATCAAACGGCAAAGTCGATAAATAGACATCTCATAAAACTAGAAGTAGAATAGAAGTCATGTTTTGCGAATGCACAATATGTTTCTAGTCTTAGCTCATTTAAAAGAAGAAGAATGATATTTTTTCAATCAAATGTTTTTGTCTCATCTTACAACACAATTTCGCCATTAGGAACAGAATGATCAAGCAGAAAACGAAGATATTGCGACCCCATTTTACTTTATTAAGGTTACTGAGAACCTTCGCGCACGTGTTCGAAAAAAAAATCATACACGTCCTTAGTTTAACCAAAACATATCAACCTATATATCGTTGGAAAGCTTATAGAATGGACTAGCGAACTATGGCAAAAAGAATTATTTTTTTCATAATTACAAATTTTTTTAAGGTTTTATTAAAAATTCGGCTGTGAGAGTTTCAAGAGATAACGCTGACGAACTGCTAGACCTTGACTCCCAAGTAACACATTGTTTTAATCCTTAAAGGTGTTTCTCAAAAACCGTGTCTGCGTTTTTTAAAATTTTGCTTTGCTCAAAAGTTATCGAACTTTTAAATTTCGAAGGTCAAATTTTGTGGAATTTTCACGCTCTAAAAATTTTAAAAATTCATAACTGCTGAACTAAACAAAATTTAAAAAATCGCCTTTAAGGATTAAAACAATGTGTTACTTGGGAGTCATGGTCCAGCAGTTCGACAGCGTTAGCTCGTGAAAATAGCACACCAAAATATTTAATCAATGCTTTAAAAAAAATAAAAGGTATCAATAAGTGATTTCTTTTGCCATAGCCCGCTAGTCCATTCTATAAGCTTTCCAACCATATATAGGTTGACATATTTTGGTTAAACTAAGGACGTGTATGATTTTTTTTTTCGAACAACGTGCGCGAAGGTTCTCAGTAACCTTAAGTTAAGTCACAGAAATTTGACTAGGTCTAAACTATATAATCAAACTGAGTTTCAGATGTAAAGTAGCTGCAAAAAGGCCGCTGCCGAACAAACGTCAAAGAAATAGAAGTGACAGAAAGAAGACAACACACGAAAATGCTTACTTGTTTTTCCGGATCCGGATCTTTTACAGCAGAACCTTTATCATTAAAAGACTATAAGTAGTCAAGCTTATTCCAAGGAAGCTCTTATTGAGGAATAAGGTGAGTTATTTTCATCAGTTTCTCATGTTTGTGAAAAACGCCAACAATCGAGTGTTCAGCCTCGTAAAAGTTGTTTCTTAGGAACAACTTGTTCTTCTGTAATTCTTCTGGGTCTCCGCTTGAAGAAGTCTATAGCTGCAACTGTCTTCCATTTTTCTTTCCAAAGTTTGGTGAAACACTGTAGAAGTCTCCATCTATTGATGGAGATAGTGCAGGCAACACAAACCGACAAAATGGCCACAGAAAAGCTCAGTTCAAGAACTTCTTTTTTTTCTTACTAGGAAAGTACTTCTGAGAGCAGACTTTTCTTTTAAATTGATGAAGTTAGTCAGCACTGAAACCTCAACAAACACCAGAAAAACAATAGCCAAAGAACTCGGTAAAGGACTAAATGACTTAGCGATGCCAACCTTGGAGAGCTGCATTATCAAAGAAAAATCGGAGGAGCAGCGTCCACACGGCGGGAAGTTGTTGAAGGCGTTGTGCGACACCGTGACAGCACTCGTCAACTTCCGGTTTCTAAAAATAGATTCTTATTGTCGACTTTCATAGGGATGGTCATCAATACGCGCGATGGATTCTCTTATATCATTTTCGCTTGTGTGATACAAATCATAGACTACACAATGGTATTGCCATGGAAATCAACTCGGGTCCAGGCTCCCGGGTACAACATAAAGAAAATCTCATTGCTGTGTCTGAGGAGTAAATGTTGGACGGCCAAACTAAAGTTATTATGTCGGCATATGTAGAATTTTTATGACAGAGTCCACTTATTATCTCGTGTACTTAAATAGCGGAGAAAACCTCAACTTAGCTTCAATGATTCAGCTGGGGCCTGGGCCCAAATATGTTTCCATTGTAACGTCATTATGTAGCTATGATGTGTGTTGCACTTTGTTATGTTACTCTGGAAAGTTTCAAGAGCTTACGCCACAAGGATGCTGAGAAATCTCTATTTTATTATCCAAAGCGTTACCTGCGTCAATCTTGTGACGTCATACGTATGCTAATTTGCATAATTATCGAACCTTAACATCTTATGGAGGTATATTAGTGACAAAATTCATTGTCAAATGTGGCATTCAAAACTGCTGTTTTGTCGACAAATTAGCAGTTTTGAATGCCACACTTGACATTTCAATTCCAAAATCTCTTCGATGAATTTTGTGACTAACATACCTCCACACTTTTACATAGGTCTTTTCGCTGCTAAAAGGAATAAAATCACGCGGAGCACGCGGAACTGTAGCGTTCTGAAAACGTGTTAGTTTTCATGTCGCGTCAGTTTAAAAGCAGATTTTGAATCATGGCATTCATATCAGATTTTTTTATGGCGATAAAGAGAGCAGTTATAAGCTATCATCACTGAATGAATGGTAATAATGTTTTTATTGATGAAGTGATGAATCGTGTCAATTTAATGAGTTACCAGTACTGTACTGTACCTCGATATCTTTTTGACAGATCCTGATGCCGCTTCCTCTTCAGCTGTTCTTTTATGACCAGTACTAGCGGTTGATATGTCTTTTAATGTGGTCACCTTCCAGTCAAGAATACATACAGCATTAATCACTTTTGGAGAATGAATACAGTTAGCTCAAAACACTCAGGACATTTAGCAATGAATACATTACTGCCAAACAGACTGGCGAAAAATCAGAAGTCCATCATTTCTACTAGAGCACATCTGCTGCATGACATGCTGTTCAAGTTAACAGGCTGGAACGTCTGACAGTTTGTTGCCTAAGAGTCTCGTTTTCCAAGACTTTATAATGATATACTGAAGATACACAGTGCTGTATCTTAGCAAATACACAGGATATAATGTTATGATTGTAAAGATGTCTGAGTTATCATACCTTCACAATTTCAGTATTTCCATAGTCAAATGTTACAGTGCAAGTGGTGAAATCATCTGATATAAGGTCAATAGTTGCTGGATAATAGCTGAAATGAAAACAAACATCTTTGCATGGAAACACGCTAGATTTTTTTCTGTAAACTTCGAAGCAATATCCACATCACTTCCTTTGATTGCATAACACTTAGCTACCACAAACATTACTCAGAGGTTTTGCACGAGCAACCTGGTTGCTTAGATGTTTGATTCAGGGAACGCTTTCAAAACACAATTAATTAGTCGGTGCAGAATCCACAGAAAATGTTTCTGAATACTGCTTCAGCAAAGACCTCATCATCAACCCTCTTTTTCATATTATTATACATTGTACTCGCTAATCGATTCTGATTGGCTACGAGCGCGCGCTTTACTTTAATATATAGATTTAGCCACTGGCTAAAAGCGGAGCTCCCGGTTGTAAAATTTTCTGTGCGAATGAAAGGGATTCCAATGTGTACATGGTTTATACTATAGGCTTTTTAAGAAAAAATGTCTCTTGATATGTATACAACAATGTTTTCTTCGGTATGTTTCTGCATTGACACAATACAAATACGGGACGAAAATAAGCATCCTGTCGAGTGAGATGACCTCCTTCCGAAAAATTAAGGTATTAATTCCTCCAAATGGAATGATTCAAAAGTGCAATAAAGAGAATATTCATTACTACCCTTCGCCACCGCGCGATAAAGCGGAAAGAAAACAACACCGATATGAGTGTGACTCGTGCTGGGTGCCTGCGGACAATGGTACCACGCTTTATTTATCCTACACATAGGTCTACTAATATAGTAAATCAGGTGATATTATGAGCTCTAATGACAAATGTATTAAGCCTAATAGCTAATACTTAATACAGTCTACATCCAAAACCATAAACTTAAGTGCAAGTGCAGTTACAAGAATTCCAAAAATTTCTTATGAAAACCTAGAAAAATACAATTCAAACATCAGCGCCCGATACGAAAACCAACCCGTAAGGCAAAAAACCCGGGAACGTACTCCTCGATCGAATGCGCTGATTTTAGCCTCGAGGATTAAGACTTTGACTAAACATCTCATGAAGTTTGGTAACAAAATACTGTACGGCGTCCAACAGGCGAGATGAAAAATTATCATAATTCTGTCGTATTTATACGAATATTTGTAAAAACCTTATGCTAAACGTAGTTATGTAATCTTACATCATAAAACAATTGTTTTGTCGCGAAGAACAAACAATTATATAATTGTGATTCCATATGCTCAGAACCGTAATGAAAACGCTTTCCAACTGCACGATGTCACGTTGGAAAGCATTTATGTTTTCAAGCATAGATGACGTCATCGATGACGTCACATCACGTGACCACTTCATTTCGCTCATCTGGTGACCTAGACTACACTACCCAAGTTTGGTTGTTTTAGAGTCTTCTCTTCACGAGATAATCATTTTTTAAGCATAGATAACGTCATCGATGACGTCACATCACGTGACCACTTCATTTCGCTCATCTGTTGACCTAGACCACACTACCCAAGTTTGGTTGTTTTAGAGTCTTCTCTTCACGAGATAATTATTTTTCAATCATTGATGACGTCATCGATGACGTCACATCACGTGACCGTGCTACAGCACCCCCCTTGTGGCATACACAAAATATCCCAAGTATGGTTGTCTTAGCATGTTCCCTTGAGGAGATATAATTTTTTCTTTGCATACCACAGGGTTCCCATGTGTACACGGACGGCGGACGGACGGCGGACGCTATAGGTTTAATACCAGAAAAATAAAGAAAAAATCATATCTCCCGAAGGGAAGCTTCTATAGAAGCCAAACTTGGACAAACTTTCAAAGACCATAAGAGGAACTCTACACCAAAGTCACGTTCCCTCACGCCATCAATGACGTCATCAAAATGATCCATAATGCCCGTGACGTCCAAAAATCAACGCGATGGTATACGTTTTTCCCTAAGGTATGGTGCTCCGCTTACGCGGGCCCGCGCTGGAGCTCCGCTAAAATCACGCACTTTGAGGGTCTTCAAGAATCAGCATGCTGATTCTATACGCGCGCAATGCATCATGGGGCTAGAGCGCTTTCCCTATTTTAACAAGGCGCTTGTGTAAAATAAATTGCTTGAGAGAAAGAAAACTATTTTTACTGAATCAATGTATAATAAAACAATTATTGAACTCGTTTTTTGTGATCTCCAGAATAAACAATGTCGAGACAGGTGGAATCAGGCGAGGCCGTGAGGCCGAGCCTGATTCCACAAAAACCTCATCCAATAATTGCTTATAATCAGTATTCTTGAATAATCAAAGCAGTGCTATTTGACAGGTCGTGTGTAAACGTTGACCATCAATAAATCTTACAAAGTCTGGGACACAATATAAATCACCCGTTGGCTCCAGAGGGCGCTAGTCTATGTTCTGTTCCAGACACGTACAGACTTGGAAATGGCGGGTGTGGAGTGTATTTGTATAGAGTTGCAATTCCCTTGATCAAGGCCGTGTTTACTTTGTTTTTGATTTGCCTGACTCGAAAGCTGCTTAGTAGTTTAAGTTTAATTTAAATAATTGCCAATAGCAAGCTAATCCGGCAATGGGCGGTAGACGACAATGTGCCAGCGCGCGACAACGAAAAAAAAATAAATAAAGAAAGAAAGAAAGAAAGAAAGAAAGAAAGAAAGAAAGAAAGAAAGAAAGAAAGAAAGAAAGAAAGAAAGAAACAAACAAAAAAAAAAAAAAAAGAAAGAAAGAAAGAAAGAAACAAAAAAAAAAGAAAAAAAGAAAGAAGAAAGAAAGAAGAAAGAAAGAAAGAAAGAAAGAAAGAAAATGGTATGATTAACTGATACAAATATGTCGCATGCGCATGTCGTATAACTGCCATTACCGAATTGGCTTACCAGGGAGACCTGATTGAAACACAGGCACAGAAGGGGGGTCAGGAAAAATGCGCTGAGGAAGGCTGTTCCAAAGTGGGACAGACCTGACAAAAACAGGGAACTTGGACGTTTACAGTGGAGTTAGGACAGGATAGTTGGTATTCATTGCGGATGCTGGCCCTGGTGTTGTAGGCGGGCTGAGCCGGCAGGATATCGTCAGGAAAAGGTATTCTTACTAGACCAGTGTTTATTTTATACAACATGGTCATGTCCTGTGTGAGCCTGCGCTTTTCAAGGGATTCCCATTTTAATCTATCTAACATCTCACTGACACTGCTTGACCGTTTATAATCACTGCTAACAAATCGGGCCGCGCGCCGCTGAACCCTCTCAACACACAGAATGTCCACGCTTGGTAGATTGGGACCAGGCCACCGAGGCATACTCTAATATACAGGCCGCACAAGAGACAAGTAGGCCTTCTCCTTGATGACTGGGGAGCAATGTGCCAACGATCGTCCGAGTATGGCTAAGATCCTATTAGCCTTTGTTTTTATCTCTTCCGATTGTAAGGACCAGTTCAGGCTTGATGTAATAATGACACCGAGGTATTTCTGGAAGCCCACCGCTTCCAGGGTTGTACCGCACAAGTTGTACGAGAAGGTAAGCGGGCGGCGCTTGAGGGTGATTGACATCTTAAAGCATTTTCGAGGGGCAAATTTCATTTGCCACCGGTTGGCCCATTGTTCAAGCTGGCGCAAGTCATGTTGCAGGATGGCTTGGTTGTCCACCGCCGAGATAGAACGAAACAGGACACTATCATCAGCAACGAGTTTGATGTTTGACTTGATGCATGATGGAAGATCGTTGATGAACATGAGGAATAGTATAGGTCCAGCACTGTACCCTGGGGAACCCTGGAGATGACCGGCGACCAGTCAGAGCAGGATCCGTTGACAACGACGCACTGCATACGCCCGGATAGAAAGTCCCTCACCCATTCGAGCATCCTTCCATTGATACCGTAGTATTCAGCTTTAGCTAGTAGACGGTGGGGGACCGAGTCGAACGTTTTCGTGAAGTCTAAAAAGACGACATCGAGTTGGCCCTTGGCGTTCAACACACTTGCCCATTCATGATTACAGAGATAAGCTGTGTGGTGCACGACAGGCCCTGTTGGAAGCCGTGCTGCAGGTGCGAGATGATGTTATTCTCGATGAGATGGGACGAGACGTGTTTAGAGACCACATGCTCCATCACCTTTGCGACCAGGGACGTTAGGGACACAGGGCGGTAATTGCTTGGGTCTGCACGGTTCCCTTTCTTATAGATTGCGGCGACGTTTGCCGTTTTCCAGGACGCCGGCAAACCCCTGTGTTGTATGACTGCTGAAAGAGCAGGGCGAAGATGGGTGCCAATTCACCAGCCGCTTCTTTAAGGACGCGAGCGGGGATTGCATCGTGACCGCTTGCCTTGTCTGCTTGGATCTTTTCCAACAGTTTCCCGATGCCTTCAATTGAGAATGTGATATCAGTTATGCCCGTGAAAGGCGAGGAGCCAAGAACTGGGATACATGTAAGATCTTTATGAGTAAATACACTATCGTATTGAGCTCTTAGTGCCTCGGCCTTAGAGACATCGGAAGCGCACACTTTGCCGTCCGAAAAGAGAGTTGGAATCCCGGAAGAGTCGGATCGTAATGATTTAAGGTATGACCACGCCCTTTTCGCACCCTTGGGTTGTGAGGGGTTAGAGTCGACTGCAATGCCATTCATCACCTCATTGACGTATTTATTGTGCGCGTCCTTGATACAGTTAGATGTATGGTTGCGCAGCTGTATGTACTTGTCGAGATCTTTAATCTTGTGGGAGCGCTTTGCTTTCTTGTAGGCCCTGTCTCGCTTCCTCATCATCCGCTTGATGGAGTAGCAGATCCATGGGAGGTGACGTTTAGCCTTAGACATTTTAGATGGAACAAACTTGTCGATAGCCTCCCTTATACAACCTGAAATGGTGGTCCAGTTCTCCTCGACTGACCTTCGCAAGTAAGGTGATGCGAAGTCGGATCCGAAGGCTGAAATGTGTGCCATTACGCCAGCAAAGTCCGCTTTATGGAACTGAAAGATTTTATGAGGAGCTTTAGGGATGAACTTTGGTGAAGCGTCCACCTCAAACAGAACCGCATCATGGTCGCTTATGCCAGGCGTGACATGACAAGACCGAATAAGGTTTGCGTTCGAGGAGAAAACCAAGTCCAGATAACTGTCGAAGCGTGTTGGAGACTTAACGTGTTGGGACAGCCCGTATTTTTCAGCCAACACAGGGAGCTCGCGATCCCAAGGATGGACAGGGGGAGCAAACACAGCCTCTTCACTTGACCAGTCGAGGCCAGGGCAGTTGAAATCGCGAGCTATGGTAGAGTAAAGACGTGCCGTTCTTTGCTCCGTGAAAGTTTACATAGATGTGAGTTGTTTTCCGTAAATGGATAATTTTTTAGGCTTCGCCAAACGAAAAAATAGAAAAAATACGGACAGTTTGAGCTCTGGGGGTAGTCCGGATACAAAAAAGATAAAGGAGTCAGAGGAAGACGAAGTATTCGAAGCGTTGGAAATGGCCGCCGACCTAGGTCCAAAGTTAGACCTCATTCTGGAGAAGCTTGCTAATATTGAGTCGAGAGTTGGGAGTATAGAAGCTCAAGTTCAGAGTGTGAACCAAAATGTGAATGACTTACGAGGGAAGGTGGCGTCTATGGAGGAGGTTGTCAGAAAGACGGAGACTAAAGTGGTTGAAATGGAGTCAGGGCTTCCGGCATTGAACATGGAGGCGGAACGGTTAAAACGAGAGTTGGAAGAAGTTAAGGCAAGTCATTCGAAAGACGTGGTGAGACTCTTTATAAAGATGTGTACAATCGTCGCGAGAACCTGCGGTTTCATGGTATCAAGGAATCTGAAGGAGGAGTAGAAGATACAGAGGGAGTGCTAAGGGGGCTATTAAAGTCGAAGCTGGAAATAGAAGATGCTGACTCAATCGAGTTTCAAAGGGATTGGGGGTTTCAAGGCCGACCAGGAAAAGCCACATCAGATCATAGTTCGCTTTTTGCGCTACCCTGACCGTGAGGATGTATTTTCAAGAGTCAGTAAGTTGGCGAAAACAGGTATCACAATTTCTCCAGCTCTTCCCAAACCCTTAGTGGATATTAGAGAGACATTAGTTCCGCTGTTGAAACAAGCAAAGAAGGATGGGAAAACCGCTTATTTTAGTAGGGCTAAACCTTTATTAATGATAGCCTAGTCACTAGTTAAGTTATCATTATTTTTTTTTCTTTACTAGAATGAGTTTATCATGCTCGTAATATTTCAGGTTTAGTTTATAGTTTATTCTTCGTTTGCAACTGACGTCACTAATACGTTCTGGTGGATGATTAACAAAAGATATGTAATCAGCGTCCATTCTGGTACCAGCAGTCATGCATTACGTGCATTGTCTTTTGATTCTCTAGAGATTGGTTGAAAACCAAGAATAGTTTATATTTAGTAATTCATTTACACAAGGAAAACAATTGAGCAAGGGGCAATGAATTAGCGGCGCGTCTTTTCAAATGTTACTCGAGGGAATTAATTAGCCGCCCAGATGCGCGCTTGCATTCTGCTCATATTACATGTCTTTTTTGTTCTGCGTTTGACTGTTTTGTTCTGGCCTTTGCACGTAATTAATGTCGGCTTTTTATGTATATGAGCACCGCCGCCTTTCAATGGCATTTTTTGGTCATTCTCGATTAGTAAATGGCTTGAAAGTAAAATGGAAGGACAAAATTTAGACTTTACAATGCTTTCCTTGAACGTTAAGGGGTTGAGGGAGACCAGAAAAAGTAAAATGCTGTTTCATTGGTTTAATATCCATGGGGTTAAGGACGGTATAGCGTTTATTCAAGAGACCCATGGGACCCCTGACATAGAATCGAAATGGCGAAATCAATTTAGAGGTAAAATATTTTATTCGCATGGCACCTCGAATAGCAGGGGAGTGGCAATATTGTTTGGTGAAAGGTTAAATTATAAAGTAATCTCAGAGCATGGTGACCCTAATGGCCGCTTTCAAATTTTGCATTGTTTGATACAGGGAGAAAGTTTCATATTGATTAATTATTATGCGCCTAACGAGGAGAAGGATCAGGTGGAAGTACTTCAAAAATTAGCGCACATATCTCTAATTCTAATATCGCATATCTGTGGGGAGGAGATTTTAATCTCTTCTTCGACGAATCATTAGAAACGTCTGGGGGTCACCCGAAACTTAAAGTAAAATCAACAGAAAAGGTAGCAGCATATATGCTAGATTTAGATCTGTGCGATATTTGGCGAAATCGAAACCCAGATAAGACACGATTTACTTGGAGAGGGACCGCGCAAGGGCGACGAAGTAATTCGAGTTTAATTCAACGCAGACTAGATTATTGGTTACTTTCGGACTGCCTGCAGCCGGTTATCGATAAGGCAGATATTATAGCGGCTCCGTCTACCGATCACTCGGCGATTTCTATTTCCTTTAAACCAATCAAAACTTTTAGCCGAGGGCCGAGTTACTGGAAGTTTAATAATTCTCTTATTAATGGTAATGGCTTTGTCGGAGGTTTGGAGGCCCATATTTAGGCTTGTAAAGCTGATTTGGCTAAGGAAAATATAATTAATCCTCAGCTCAGCTGGGAATTGTTGAAGTATGAAATTAGAAAGTACTCGAGGCGTTTTTCTAAAGAAAGAGCAAAACGGTTTCGCCTAAGTTATTTTGATATTGAAAAAGAAATTAAATTAATAGAGGAAACAGAGGGTTGGGAGGACTGTGAACTGTTGTTCACTAAGCGTGATGCGTTACAAAAGAAATTAGAAGAGCACAGTAATTATGTCACTGAGGGGCTGATGGTCCGCTCAAAGGCTAAGTATGTGGAATTCGGTGAAAACAATAATAAATATTTCTTGTCTCTTGAACAGAGGAATCGGACAAAAACTTGTATACGAAAACTAATTAATGAGCAAAAACAAAGTAACAGACCCTCAAGAAGTGCTGCAAAATATTCACTCCTACTTTAAAGATTTGTACTCGTCTAAGAGCAAGAAAACGGTGGAGCAATGCTTAGCTTTTATTTCTGATCTTAACATGCCCAAGTTAAAGGAAGACGTAAAAAGGCGTTGTGAGGGATACCTCACTGTTAATGAATGTTACTCGGCTTGGCAACAAATGGGTGCTTCAAAATCACCTGGCAACGATGGCCTTACTAAAGAATTTTACGAAGCCTTTTGGGGGCTGCTTGGTACTGATCTTGTCACATGTTTGAATGACTGCTTTGATAAAGGAGCCTTAACTACAACCCAGAAGCAAGCCATCATATCTCTTCTAGAAAAACCCGACAAGGATGTGAGATGGATAAAAAATTGGAGGCCCACTAGTTTAATTAATGTGGATGCCAAGGTGTGTAGTAAGGCGTTAGCCAATAGAATAGTTGATATCCTGCCCTTAATTATTCACGGCAACCAGTCAGCGTTCGTTAAGGGGAGGCTAATCGAAGAACCAATACGAATTATAGAGGATATGATGAATTATGTGCGAAAGAAAGGAATTAAGTGTCTGCTTTTCGCTGCTGATTTCGAAAAAGCGTTTGATAGCATTGAACATAATTTTGTTTTTGCGACCCTAAGGAAATTCGGATTCGGCGAAGGCTTTATTAGATGGATTCGGGTGCTTCTTAACGACACTTCAAGTTGCATTTTGAATAACGGCATGATGTCACCTTATTTCGAGCTAGGGCGTGGCACAAAACAGGGAGATCCAATCAGTCTTTATCTATTTATCCTGGTGATTGAAGTTATAGTTTCTATGGTTCGTGAAAACAAAGAGATCGTCGGAGTAGACATAGATGGCCAGGAAAACAAAGTTGTTCTGTTCGCTGACGACACTACTTTTTTCCTTCGCGACCTAGATTCCCTAGAAAACGTTCTTACAGTACTTGATAATTTCTATCGTTTCTCGTCGTTAAAAGTTAATTCTAGTAAATCTGAAGTTGGCTTGCTTTTTGGCGATCGGGAATACTTAAGGTGGCTCCCGAGTATTTATTGCAGAAATAGACCTCAACTTCTAGCGTATGTTTGACCCTGAAAAAATATTATAGCAATCAGCACATTCTGGACAAGAAGCTGCTCTCATTCGTTTATTAAATATCGCTTTCTGTAGATACTCGATTCTATTTTCTCTTTTATATAATTAAGAGTGAACATTAGCCGATATAATCCTGAAGAGCTCCCCTACTTTTCTGGTATCCGCGCTCGGCACACTAAACAGAAGCGGAATTAGACATTTATAGAGGTAAAATTATTACATCGTTTACAACTTAAATCGCATGGGAAAAGCTGACCTGGGCATTTCACTGAGTAAACCCTTATTACTATAGATGCGATTTTAGCTGGTAATAAGATCATTCACGGTCGAATTTTCAAGTTATACCAATTATTCTAAAAACACCTCCTTTGGAAAATTTAAAATATCCCAAACAGACGAGCTTAATATATCAAATGAACTACACCATTTGGTAGTGCAGAGGTTGCTTAAGTTCTGTGAGAACAATTATGGAAATCGGAAGATTTTTTCAGGGTCAAACATACGCTAGAAGTTTAGGTCTATTTCTGCAATAAATACTCGGGAGCCACATTAAGGGGCAGAGATCTCAAGTGGATAGATTTTGACCGAACCGGAGTGCGGATTTTGGGCATATATTTTTCTTTGTAAAATATTATCAGGAAAATAATTTTGAGAAACCACTTCAAAAGTTTAAGGCAATTTTATCTATTTGGAGACTACGTTATTCGACTTTGTATGGGAAAATTACAGTTGCAAAGTCTTTGGCCCTTTCGAAACTCCAGTACGTGTGCTCAAAAATTTATACACCTGACTACTTTATCAAATTGGTGCAGTCAGACAAATCATTCATATGGAGTGGGAGGAAACCCGAAATCAAGTATGAAACTCTCCTTGGAAATTATGAAGAAGGCGGACTCAGGGCGCCAGACTTTGGGTTGTTTATTAAAGCACAAATGGTAATGTGGGCAAAAAATTGCTCACTTCCGAGAAAAGAGACTGGAAACTAATTCCTAATGTTTATCTAAGAAAGACCGGGGGACTAAAGTGTATTAGCACCAATTTCGATAAGTCCAAAATACCATCTAAAGTCCCTCCATTTTACCTACAGGTTTTAGAAATCTGGGCGGAGATAAGTGCAAGGGAAGTAGACGATTGTGACCAGTTTTCAATTCTGAATCAATCTCTGTGGAATAATCGGTGCATTAAAGGGCTAATGGAAATTAATTACTTTAAAGAATTTACTTCAAAGGGTGTGTTTAACAAAAGTGACGTATGCGGTCATAATGGCCTATTTACATGGAAGGAGGTAGTCGATGAGCTTGCGATCAATCCTGGGAATTTTTTACAATGGAGTAATTTAATTTCTTGTCTTCCAAAGAAATGGAAGGACCAGATCCATAACAACAATACATTAAATATTTGCGAAGATACAGCTCTTGAAATATGTATGGGAGACAGAGTGGCCAAGTTAGCAGATTTAAAGTCAAAACAGGTATATCAGTTTCTTGTCGAGAAAAGGTTCAAATCGTCTACTTCCCAAGCAAATGTAGAGAGGAGAGTTAAAGTACCTGTAGATTGGAAACCTGTATATAAAAGAATCTACACAACAACTATTGATTCTTATTTGAGATATTTTCAGAACAAAATACTGAATAATATTTTATTTCTAAAAAAAGATCTTTACATGTTTAAGAAAGTATTGTCACCAAGATGCAGTTACTGTAAGCTCTCCTTAGAAACTATTGATCATCTCTTTGTAGAGTGCGTAGAAGCAAAAAACTTTTTTTTAGAAATAAATACGTGGCTATATTCGAATGCGAATTTGCGTGTACCTACGCTGTCATTAGATATTATATTATTAGGAATCGAAGAATCAGATGAATACACTGCGATTTTAAATTTTGTTGTTTTGATATACAAGTTTATTTTGTACAAATGTAGAGACTGTGGTGTGACACCATCTTTATACAGATACTTGAATTTACTGCAATACTATGAAAGAATAGAATATCAAATCGCCAAAAGACAAAAGAAGGAAGCATATCACCTAAATATGTGGCGAATGTTAATAGTACCATTAAAAAATCTGTTTTAAAATCCAGGAAAGGACCAATTAATGAAAAATTAGAAATGTAAAAATGCAAGTTAGGCTGTGGAAATCTGCATTAGGAGGCCGTGTGTTTGTTAAAATCTTTGTTTGTGATGTAACTAAGTGTAGTTATATGTTATTTATCTAGAAAATCATGGACGAATGTCCTTTGTCGAAGAGTGCTCAACACGGGGGAGCTAATTTAAGTTACTGTTATTTATCTATTTATATTGAAATAAAAAGCTTATTAAAAAAAAAATCGCCCTCTAGGATGACATGAGGAAATTGAGTTATCTTGAAGTAGATCTTGCATAGATGATCGTCGAGGAGATCTAAGGCGTCTGGGTCGGGCGTGGATCGGTAAAAACTGGAAAAGAACAATTTCTTACGCTTCACTAACTGCACCGAGACAGAATCTCACAGTTTAACGTCAAAACAGCGTTCCTGTATCGCAGTTGGACCGTTCCGTAAAGCGATAAAAAAAACGCCACCTCCTAGGACGCGGTCTTTGCGAAAGATCTCATATTTTTCCGGAAAGACCGAATAGGTAGGAACAGAAGAGTCGATTTTGGACTCGCAACCAAGAATGATATCAGGATTGTGAAGCTCAACCAGAGAGTGGAACTCTGATCTTTTGCTTTGGCTTCTGATTCCGTTTAAGTTTAAGGAGAGAACCTTTAGCTTCCTGCTTGAGGGTTTCCCCTTCTTTGTAGAGCCCGCAGGAAATGAAGGCTTGGTAGGGCTTGATGTAAACAACGGAGAACCGATTTCAGGGCGGGAGCTTTCAGCTGGCGCGAGCGACTCGAAGCTGTTGCTGGTGGGAAATTCCAGATTGTCGAGGAGGAACGTGGTGGAGAAGTTTGGGAATGCACATTGGTTGCATATCCACGCCAGCTTTTAGTCATTGCCAAACTTGTCGTATGATTGAGCCGACATGTGAATGCATTTAGTGTGGAACCAGTAATGACATTCATCGCATTGGATAGCTTTCTGATTATATCTACTTGGCTTTCGACAGAGGCCACAAGGAAACTTAACTGGGCCCGGGTTGATAGTGGAACAGTCGCCGGCTATGATGATAAGGATGTAAATAATCCGCGACGCCGATGAGATATTTAAAACTGGGCCGTGACGTATGTCGTGACGGTTGCGTGACATCGAACACACATATGCAAATAGTGGACTGTTCTTGGTTGAGTGATTTCAAGTGAACATGATTTCAACTTGAAAGCTGCCGTAGGAAAGCTCGAATATGACGGCGCCGAAGGCTCTCTGTTCGCAACCGAACACTTTAACAGGGCCAGGAACAGCACAAGTAATGTTATAACTGACCTGGCAGCCAATTGGTAACGCAGAAATACGATAAATCTTAGGATATTACGGAGCGGTACAAAACTGATTTGCTGGACTCTATGTTGACTAGATCTGACAGTCTGGGTGCAAACGATTCTTTTAAGTGACCTAAATGTTTGACAATTTAGAGAAACCCTGACCTAGTAAACCCAAAAGTATACGTATTTTCCAATTACAGGAATTAGAACAAATGATTCTTTTCGGTGACCTAAATTTTTGACAAGTCTGATAAACCCTGGCCTAGTACAACCCAAATTATTTGAGATATTCGAGCAATGTTTGGCCAAAAATATTGTTTCTGTTTACTTTCGTATGATTTTGAAGGTTCCCATTAAAGAAATAAGCAGTGGTAGTCCCGACCAAAAATTCTCACGGAGACCCGAGAAACAAAATTTCAAAGCTTTTTAAAATAATACAGGGATATATATAGGATTGCATTTGTAAATATTTTTCCTCCTAAATACAACATTTCGGTGAACTTTGACTTTTATTTTCTCAGGTTCCCATGATAACTGTTTGGCCTCTCGTTCCGGAAAAGTTGGGTCCCATGTGCTAGTGAAATATTCTCACTTGGTCCTATTGTGCTCCATATAAGATATGGGGAGGAGACCTGGCGAAGCCCAATAAGGCAATTACTGGCAAAGAGGGAGGTTGGGCGAAAGCAAAAACTGGCTGCTGGCTGACTCTGCTAACTGGCTCTGCAACCAACAGACATGTCCTATTTCCATGTTGGCGCTACGATCTCAAAAACAACTGAATTGATTATGTAAATTATTTCTTATATGTCGCACACTAATTCCCAAGTGAAAATAGTCATATGATTACTTATTAATAATATAGATGCAAACATTTTCAGAGAGCAGCGGCCACAAATGCACCGAACGCGTGCCAAACAAAAGAGCAAAGCTTACAAAACCTAACTTGACATAAATAAACTTGACACAACAAATTCATTATACAAGAGGCAGGTGGAATTCTGTTTTGTCAATCAAAGGTAAAATAACATAGGCTTCTTTCGACAGTTTAAATTGCTTTTGAATACAAACATAGGAGTCAAGCAAAACGGGCAAAATATTGTCCCGAAAGGTAAGCATAGTTAGGTAAACTTCCAGAGGAGTCTTCCCTTGTGTAAACGTTTCTTGTAAATGCTAAACAACCAAGATTTACAGGAATTTGACCCAGGAAACTGTCCTTATCTCATGCGTTCTTGTAGACTCTTAATAGTTCATTCACTGCTGCCAATTCTAGCCGCTAGATTCACAGTCAACGAAGATTTCCCTTCATATCCTCCCATAATAAAGAATGAAAACTAAAACCAAGTCGTGCTCAAGTCCATAAGAAATTCACACGTTGTTTTTCACAAGTTTCGGAAGATAATTTTCAAAGAAAAGAAACCGATTTTCTCCATCCATTCAAAGCCATCTATCGATTTTCCATCTTGTTGACAAGGCGAGCTCAAACAGAATCGGGTGGCGTGACAGCTAGCGCGCATTTGATTGGGTCGTACAAAAAATCCATTTTATTAGCCAATCAGCTTCATCTTGCACTCATTTTGATTGCAATTTCTTTTTTGCAGTGCAAATTAAGTTGGCTCTCGACCGTTCAGAATCGAGACATTTTTGCATCTATATTATTAAGACTAAAACATATCAGTTAGTTGAAAAATATTCTCTAGTTTTGTAGAAATTTTGTAAAGTTTGCCTCCAGACCAACTAAAATTTGTCGTTTTGCGAGTAAAACTTTATAATAATACAATACGTTTAGATCAATAACCAGTCACAGAGTTCCATTCATCCAATATAGACTGCCGCAGATTTACCAGCTAACGGGTGTCGGAAAAACGAAGATGGGAAAAACGAAGATGGGAAAAACGAAGATGGAAGACCTAAGAGGCCTCTTCGGAAAAACGAAGACCCCCATGAAATGTGACTGTACTAGTGTTCCTGTCATCTGCTCTTTAGGGAAGAGCTTCCCTAAATCATTTTGAAGTCAAAAACACGCCAAGAAAGAAAATATGGCGGATTAGGTTCTTGTTCTTGTTATCCCCCCCCCCCCCTGCCCCCTCTTTTCAAATCCCTGTGGAAATAAATCCGCCGTCCATTGATTGCGGGTCCCAGTAAATAAATAGAGCCAACCGATCAATTTTAATTGCTCGATTTGCACTGTTTGCACGATACAAACGATAGAAAAGCAAGCAACATGCTGTAATAATACAGACAATCTGATGACATGAGTGTGAGTACAGTCATATTTCATGGGGGTCTTCGTTTCATCAATCCAGAAAAACGAAGATCCCAAGTAAGCTCGTCCTTGTTTGCTAAAATTACATGAAATCATGAAGAGCAGATGACAGGAACAGGAGTGCAGTCACATTTTTATGGTGTCTTCATTTTTCAGAACTGGTTTCCATCTTCGTTTTTCCCATCTTCGTTTTTCCGACACCCCAGCTAACTACTGTATGACATTAGTGAAACCAAATAATGATATGTTACAGTATATTACCTTCCATTTTGGCTCCAAATTGCTTCACATTTACTGCCTACCCTCCACTTGGCACCTTTAGGGTCAGAATCTGAAGATTGTTTCTAGAAATAAAAATGGAAACAGAAATCTGACCAGGTGTTCTTGCCAGGCCGCATCCTTGTGGGTTTCAACAACACTGCTGACCATGGTACTGTACCATACAAGTGCAGCAAAGTGTTAACTAAATTATAATAACCATGTAATCAATCAGATGCTTTACAAAATCATATGTTCTGACGCAAAAAAATCAATCCTGCCCTTAATAAAATTGAGATCAATATCTTCATTTTACTTAGGTGATGTACCAGTACATAACTGTTAAATCTGAAAATTTTACAGAAAATGAGCTCATCAAATTACAGTGTATGTGTGGTGGATTTAGCCTTGATAGATGCTTTTCCAAAATGGCCACCGAAAATTCAAATCAATTTTTGTTAAAGTGAACACGAGCACTAGATCACACATCAAACTTTAGCTTCATTATATCAATATACAACATCTTCCAAGAAAACGAAAATTGAAAATTTGGACATTTACAGACCTTTGTACAGTATGACTGGGGGTATGCATCATACCCCCAGTCATACAAATCTCATTAAAATTTTCAATTTTCAGACTGCTTTCTCAGCCGACATGGCATTTGGCATAACGAAAATTTAAAGGATACTAATGTGAGGATACTCTTTTCTAGTGCCAGTATTTGATTTTCAGTGATTTTCAAGATAATGTGATTTTGCGGTGGCCATTTTGGAAAAAAGTCTATTCTTACAAGATTCAAAATATTTCTTCCTTTTTCATAATCTTTCAGGCAATTCAGTAATACTTTTTTTACAATTTTGTGACATTCCTGTATAGTAAAAGCACAAATAAGGACATATTGAAGAAAAATTAAGATCAAGCTAAGATTTTCCATAAAGCTTTAAATTTAATTTCTTGCTCAATATTCAAGATCTATATTCAATACCTACATATTTATGCTTATGTGACAAAATATGTAAACAGATACACTGTATCTGCCTAAACAATTACACTGGGCACTGGACATTGTTCAGTCAATCCCACTAAAATGGTCTTATGTCAATCAAGGGGCATTTTTTTGTTTTGTTCATGAGCAAACACGATGCTGAACTTACCTCATTTACATTCAATAAGTCCAAAGTTAGGTTTATAATTTCCTGTCAAAAAAGGAAAAGCTACATTACAAATTGCAGAAGTAGTATATTTGTCATCTTTTTGGAATCACATGATAAAATATAATATGTATCATGTGATTTCAAAAAAGGTCTATACCCCTTCTGTGGTTGGCGTTGGAAAATTCCATGGAGTGCATATTTGTTCCTCGGTCTAAAGCTGAAAAAACTAGTGCACACTATATTACAAACAGTGTATGTGTTAGTGGCTTGGTAGCAAAAATGTTGGCAAACACAATGTTTTTCATGCCCTGGGAACAAACCAGAAAAAGGACAAAATATATTGTCCCATTCTTTTACCAGGATTTCAAGCAATTTTGACAAAAAGTGGCCAAAAATCCAGGTACTCAAAAGTTTAGAACCTCTTAGCTTGATTTTGGTTTGCTTTGGAACAACTACATTAAATAATAATATACGGAATAACTTGGGATTGTCCCACCATGAATAACCCACCATGGAAAACTCCATCTCAAGTGCAATTCCTTCCAAATCCCTCTGATATTGTATATAAATTTTGAAGTGTATATTCATAGGTTGCCTTCAAGATTTCTTGATGGAACTAATTTGAGTTACTTCTTGCATGCAAACCTTTAAAAAGATGCCAAAATAATACCAATAGGTTACACACTTTCTAGTAACTTGATTTTTGGGCACTTGTTGCTTGAATCACTAAAACAATCTGTCTTACTAAGTATTTTGTGTGAAAAGCCCCTTATTGCGTTCGCACATAAATATCTGCCATATTCTTACCAAATGAGGCCATTTACTGTACTTTTGCCATTCACATCCATGACAAAACTACTAATTAGCAACCATAAGAGGGAGATAAAAAAGGGTAGACACTTCTAAATCATTCGAATCAACACCACAAGGCTTTCAGATGACCATTTTCCCCTCTTATCATATTGCCCCAATTGCTTGTCATAGTTTTTCTTATTTTCAAACAGGAGGCCTTGGAGAGCAAAGTGATGTTTGTGAATAGGCAGAATTGGAGGTTTGGTTCCCAAACCTCAAAAGATCCAACAGAATTTACAGTACAAACTTTGATAAACCTTATTGTCTCCCAAAGCCCAACTAGTCAGGGAGCATCTGTAATCCCGTGGGCTTTTTTTTGAAGACAACAAGCCACCTATCTAGAAGTGTTAAGGGGACCTTAAGGAACTAAAAAAATGTTGTCGGTAATTTTGCGACTTGCACCGACAGCTGCTATGGCGACTTTTTGAACATCCTCTAAAACCACAGGGTACCCGAGCCTGATGTTAATAAAATGAGTGCGAAAACATATCAAATTAATCTGGTATTGCATAAAACATAAACTGATTACAATAAGAAGTCTACGCTGTGACAAAAAAATGTATTTGGACATATTATGTTAAAAAAGAAATGGCGTAAAAAGGAATTTTAAATTTTTTGGCGGCCATCTTGGATTTTCAACGTTTTTTTTATTAATCGTCCGAAATGATCAGAAAAAGGCTCAAAATGAAAATAAACTTATTCAAGATGATTGTAATAGCAGATATCAGATGACTGTCATGAGTAATTCGCAATTACTTTGTAATTGTTCTTATAGGTTTTATTGAATTGGTGCAATTGCTTAGTGCAATTCGTTTCACTACAGTCATATGAAAACTGCTCTATATAATAGAGTCTAAGAAACGATTCTAACTAATGCGTTTCTCTTCCTTCGATCATAGTTTCTTAGCTTGATTGCAAGAGAAAACTATATGACATCATGCTTTGTTTGTCATATAGTTCCCGAGGTTTATCCGAAAGCTTGTGCCTAAGAAATCGAGAGAAAACCTGGATTACTATGTTATGTCACCGCCGCCGCGCAATCCAATCTCCTTATTGATGGGCTTTTGTAAGCCAGCCCTCTTTTATTAAGAAATACAACAAATAATATTCAGCTCTGTTTAACACGAATAGCAGTGACAGTAATGGTGCGCTTATTGCATCGATTTAGCATTCCATCACTGACCATATACAGGTTATAGATATAGAATTTTGATAGGCATAATCAAGGGAGGCGCTGGTTCCGTTTATTATTCGTTATCGTTCTGGAAAAACGTTCCGGAAAGCCAAGCCAGCGGCAGAGAAATACTAACACCATGCAGAAACCCATCCAAGGCACCTATGGATCATGACTTTGCTGAACACCATGCTGCAGACTTTTCTAAATCTGAGCTGGCAGGACCACATTCAACGACGTCATTTGTGGAGACCTGCCATGGATAACAGGCATGCGGAGCTGCGGTTTCGCGGGCCACTGCTTCTGTCATTTCTTCAAGCCATGTTGTCTTGTGGTAGCCAGCGCCTGGCTCAGGCCTGCCATCAACAGTGCCGGTGTGCCCTGAAGAGTGCCACTGTGACGCCAAATGCTGGCGAGCTTGCACTTTCTCTGCGGTTCCGGAGTCCTCCAAGTAGTCCGGCTACATACTGTATCGTGGAGACTGGGGTGCAAGACGTGACGCTTTGCTGAGGGTGCCCATCTTATAATGACAAAATGGACTAAAGTGGTATAAATGAACACTTTGTCTCCAAATAGTATTCAACAGTTTTGCTGCGACGCGCCGGCTGCGTCTCCCAGTGCTTATAGACTTCATCGGGCGATGTTTAGAATGTCGTGCGACCGTCGTTTGCAGGATTCTGTGCAGAGAATGCGACAAAGTCTATATCCGCAAGACCGTAGAGAGGGCGCTGGAAACAACACTGACAGACCACGAGCAAGACATCAATCAACTGTCAGATGCCATCAATCAACTGTCAGATGCCTGAGAGAGGTAAGACGTGTAAAAAAAGAGCTCTTGAACATAATCACCTAAATCATTGAAATCAGTCTCAAAATGCCGATTCAAACTCGGAGATCGAATTCAAAGCAGAAGAAAGGGAGAGGGATGCTTCAGGTGATTCCCTCAATGTGGATAAATCACTTTTGAATTTGTCAGAATCGTCGGGCATTAGCGAGATGTTCGAGTCTCAAATGGAGCCCCAACCTCTTCAACAAGTTGCTGTGCCGAGCCAAAGTGGTGGTACCTGCAGGGCAGTGGAATCTAAACTCCAAGAGCAAGAGGTCAACGAAGAGCAATATGAAACGAGCGACGATACATTGTTCTCACTGGTGGAAGCTTTAGTAGAAGAAACTCAGAAAGAAGCCGATGAAATCGACTCAAGTTTTCCCGCCAAAACCGCTTCAGTTTTGCATATTGATGAAGTAAAATGCAAATTGGCAGAAAATAACAAACTCTTGGAAGGGGTTCTTAATGAACTAATTCTCCTAAAGGATTCCCACGCGGCACTCCATATGTCGAATAATGAGTTAAGACATGAGCTTGTTGCCCTAAGAGAAGCAGTTAACCAATCAGGAGTTAATGGCTTTGGGACTGGCTGGACAGGTGTCAACGAGAAACAAACTGCTACCAACTATTCTCAGTTGATCTAACAAACCGCTATGAACTGCTATCAGATACATCAGGGGACTCGATAAGCGACAACTCTGTGGGCAACGAATCACTTGATCTGCAGCAGAATAATCCGGAGCATGAGGAGCCGAACCTACCTGAAGTAGAAAACCCCAAACAAGTTTGTCAAGATCCTATCGTTGGTCAATTCAAAGAGTACCAAAATCGGCAAAAAGCCCGCTACGAAAACAAAAAAATTCAAGATGCTGATATCATTATTGTTGGAGATTCTATAATAAAAAATGTAGACGAAGAAAAAATCAAAAACGCTCTGGGAGAAAAGCGGAGGTTAGATCCCTAAGTGGGGCTACTATCGATCAAGTTGCATCCGAGATTCGTTCCTGTGTTGGTAAGGGTTACAAGCAGCTCGTATTGCATTGTGGGACAAATGACTTGACAAGGACGAACAACGTAAGCAAGATCGGGAGAAAGCTTGAAAATTTGGTGGTCGAATTTAAGCCTTTATTCGAAGAAATGGCAATCTCAGGTGTTACCACGAGAAAGGATAACCGGATGGCAGGGAACAAGGTGTTTGAACTCAATAAGTCGATCGCAGATTTATGTGAGAGACGGAAGATAGGCTACGTAAACAATAACAACATCAAAGTTCACCACCTGAATGGGTCGAAGTTACATCTAAACCCGAATGGAGATAAAAGTCTTGGGAGAAATCTTTGTGGATACCTAAGATCTGGGCGCCAGAACGAAGATCAAGTGTGTTTTCGAGGGTCACGCAACAGCCGCGACCCGAACGATTGGAAGTCATACTTGGATGTTGTGGCCAGGATAACGCGACTTCAGTGACTTCTGTCCCCGACTCTAGCCAGGTCAGTAGTAACAGTGAGATTAGGGATAACGAACGTTTAGGGACCATGGGGTTGGAAGGGTTATCTGAGGGAAATCAGCCAAATGATTGTGTGAGCTCGAGTTCATTAATTGATCAACCCAAATTGTTGCCTAGCAACGACCCAAATCTATCATCTGGCTCTAATTGGATTCCAAATGGCCCCACAAGTCGTGGCTTTAAATGGCTTTTCTCAATATAGTCAGCATCCCAAATATATCGATGAAATTCGCATATCAAAATTGCTCAATTCTTTTGACCTCATTGGATTTAGTGAGACAAGACTTGACACCACTATTTCTGATGGGGAAGTAAAACTTTCCGGATATGATATTGTTAGGAAAGATAGAAAACGGGATGGGGGAGGTGTATGCATCTATATCCGTAGCTCCATTAATTATCATGTCAGAAACGAGTTAGTTCCTGAGGAGGTCGAGGCAGTTTGCTTAGAAATATGCAAACCAAATAGCCAGCCTTTCATTGTCACAGTAATTTATCGACCTGAATCCCAATAGAGTACTTTAATAGCTTTGAACAGTTGATCAAATCAGTGGATGATGAGGGCAAGGAACATGTTGTGCTAGGGGATCTAAATTGCTGTTTACTAAAGAAAAGACCAACAGACAATTGTACTAGAAAGCTCAAGTCATTATATGAAGCTTATCAGCTTTCCCAGTTGATAAAAGAACCCACACGTATTACAATAAATTCAAAAAGCCTAATAGACCACTTTGTTACATCATCCACTGAGAAAATCAACTCATCAGGGTCATTCATATAGGTCCTAGTGACCATAGTTTGATCTTTGGGATAAGGAAAATAAATCCTCATAAAAGTTCGTGTGAAAAAGCGAAAACTGTTGAAGTGCGCAACATGAAAAATCTCAATCAACAAAGTTTCATTCGGGATCTACTTACACAACCATGGGAACAAATTGTTTTGTGTTCAAACACTAATGAAATGTGGGCTTTGTGGAAACATTTATTTTTAGGTGTGTTAGATAAGCATGCCCCAATTCAATCTAAAAGAAAAAAAGGTTTCAGCGTCCCATGGTTGACAAGGGAAATAAAGGAATTAATTATTGAGAGAGATAAGGCTAAACGCAAGGCAATGATAACAAAGTTGTGTGATGATTGGGAAGCGTACAAAGCTCTCAGGAACAGAGTTAACATTGTCTTGCGTCAGGCTAAAACAAGTTTCTATTGTAACAAGATCTCAAATGAACAGCATAATCCCAAAAAGGCTTGGAAAACAATCAATAGTTTACTAGGCCGCTCACAAGAAAATACCTACCATTGTGAACGAACTAAAGATTGATGACCAAATTCTAAATTCTCCTGAGGATATATCAGAAACCTTTAATTTGTACTTCTCTAAAATTGGTCCCAATCTAGCAAGCACAATGGTAAGTCCTGGTATCACTTTTGAACACTTTATCAGGCCTTGTAAATCAAATATGTCACGCTTTCAGCTTGTGGCAGATACAAAGGTATTGAAACTCCTAAACAGCCTTTCAAATTCAAAAGCCACTGGCTTAGACAAAATATCTGGTAAAATACTGAAAATTGCAGCCTGTGCGATCTCTCCATCACTCACTTATATTTTCAACAACGTTTTAATTTCGAGTTGCTTTCCAGATGAGTGGAAATTGGCCAGGGTCCTGCCTCTATTCAAAAAGGGCTCGAGAAATATACCAGACAACTACAGGCCTATCTCTATTTTGCCAGTAATTAGTAAAGTAATGGAAAAAATCATTTATGAACAGCTTTATGATTACCTCACTGGAAATAAAATACTCTCAGAGCGCCAATTTGGATTTCGCAGACAACACTCCACAGCCTCTGCTTTATTAGAGAGCACAAATAGCTGGTACATCAATATGGATAGAAAACAGTTTAATTTGGTTGTGATTTTGGACTTGAAAAAGGCATTTGATACCGTGCACCATACAGTTCTGCTTCGGAAATTTTAACTTTATGGTATCACTGGCAATGCCTTATTACTTATAAAATCATACTTATCGAATCGCAAGCAAAAATGCCAGCTCAGCGGTGTAGTTTCGTCTGAGTGCCAAATTACATGTGGTATTCCACAGGGTCCATTCTTGGCCCACTCTTCTTCCTAGTCTACATAAACGATCTACCAGAGTGTCTGAGGTGGGCTACTCCCCGAATGTTTGCAGATGACACAAACCTTACCACATCTGGGAAGTCGTTACCGGAAGCAGAGTTGGCCATGAATGATGACTTGGAACATTTGAAAGAGTGGTTGTTAGCAAACAAACTAAGTCTAAATGTGGCAAAAACCAAATTCTTATTAATTGGCTCCCATCATAAGCTCAGAAATAGTCCTTATCAGCCCTCTATCCATATTGATGATAAGAACATAAAACAGGTTCATCATAGTAGGGTTCTTGGTGTCGAATTAGACGAATACCTAACTTGGGATCAGCACATCGACAATGTGGCTTTAAAAGCAAGCTGTGGTATAGGAGCCATGAAAAGAATTTGTGACTATGTTGATCGGGATACTCTAGTATCCATATACAATGCGATAGTTTACCCCCATTTCAATTACTGTAGCGAGGTGTGGGACACCCTTGGCCAAGAGAATTCAAACAGACTCCAAAAGCTCCAGAATCGAGCAGCAAGGGTAATCTCAAATACACCAAATGATACTCCTGCCATTGAGGCTTTAGATGCTCTGGGCTGGGTTTCATTAGAAACTCAGAGGAAAATAAATAAAGCCAAGCAAATGTTTAAAGTGCTAAATGGTATGGCTCCAAGTTGCCTTTCCGATCTGTTCGTCAAGAAAGAAAAAATCACAAATTATAACCTGAGGGGGTCCTCCACGTCGCTACAGTTACCACTCCCTAAAACCGAAAATATGAAAAAGAGCTTTAGCTACGACGGAGCAAAACTTTGGAATTCCCTACCTGAAGACTGCCGAAACGAGGAAAATATCAAATCCTTTTCCGACAAAATGAACTCGGGCTCCCACCCTTAACAAGGCACAAATTATTGTACATATGTATATACATTTTTCTATATTAGAATTAATTTTAATTACATTTTTGAATTTTGTAATTTTTAGTCCACACGCCCCTTGTGGAAATCAGCTTAGGTTGTCGGGGCAAGCGTGTTAAAATAAAGGTTTACTACTACATCAACAGGAGACCAACAGTGGGAGGCTCAGACCCCGTCCACACTAATGTGTTTTTCGTTTGAACCGTATACTTTTTGATACAACGTTTAGGCCTTCCGTCCACACTAACACGCTGATAGTTTTCATTGAATCCGTATAAGTTTGAAAGCGCTCTCGATAGTGAAAAAAACGAATCCGTACACATATCGTTTTAGTGTGGAGGGTCGAATCCGGATAAAAATGAAAACGCGATGACGTCAACTGTACCCCTTTTTTTGATACTATCCTTGCACGCGTCAACATCAAATAAAACCTGATTGCTTGTTTGGAACATTTTGGAGCTAAATCTCCCATCCACACTAACACGCATCGAATCCGTATAAGTTTGAAAACGAATACTTTTGAAAATGCTTTAGTGGACAAGGCCTCATTCGCAGTGGCGGATCCAGGATTTTTCTCAGAGGGGGGTTTGCACCGCTAAGTTGGACTTGATGATCCGTACTGAGTTCAAATAACTACTAATCTATCACTTTTATAGGGGTTGCGACCTCCACAACCCTAGATCCGCCCCTGATTTGTAAGATTGTATGGCAAGGTGGGGCTAAGTATAATGAAAATCTTTGAAAACTTGACGAAATGTAGGTAAAGCCCCCAAGCCTGGCCGTCCCTGCAATAGCAAAGCAGGACGTGAACATTTTCTAGGTTCCTTCCTATTAACAGGATGGAAACATTGAGGGGTTTTATGTAAAATGAAAAGTTATTATATTATCG
Organism: Scolanthus callimorphus; assembly: GCA_033964015.1. NCBI lineage: Eukaryota > Metazoa > Cnidaria > Anthozoa > Actiniaria > Edwardsiidae > Scolanthus > Scolanthus callimorphus. The sequence goes on along the minus strand of JAWWUD010000135.1, from coordinate 14,340 downwards.
TGGCGTATTATCCGGGCCCTAATATTAGAGCTCGCGCAAGTCAAACAGCATTCTGATGGTCGTCATAAACTCTAGGCTCTCCAAAGTTATAATAGTAATGTAGGTGATAGACTGCTTGCAGCCCCTTCTTCATCAAACTTATGTTAATCGAGGGAAATGGTTTTTTTAACCTGCACGCGGATGTTTGCCGATGAAGTTTATGTAGATGATGTTCTTGGCGTAAATATGTTTCCCAGTCAATTTTAGGAGTTTTGCCCATATGTATGCATTAGTTAGAATCGTTTTTAATGTTTATTTCAAAACAAATCATATTGAATAAGTTTCTCTTCATTTTTAGCCATTTTTGGACGATCAATGAAAAAAATGCTGAAATCCAAGATGGCGGATCCAAGATGGCCGCCAAAATTTTTTAATTCCTTTTTGACGCCATTTATTTTTTAAACATATGTCCAAACACAATTTTATGACACAGAATGGACTGCTTATTGTAATCAGTTAATGTTTTATGCATATCAGATTAATTTGGATTTTTTGGCAGTCATTTCAATAAAATCAGCCGCGGTACCCTGTGGTTTTAGAGGGTGTTCAAAAAGTCGCCATAGCAGCTGACGGTGCAAGTCGCAAAATTGCCGACAACATTTTCTGAGTTCCTTAAGGTCCCCTTAACACTTCTAGATAGGTGGCTTGTTGTCTTCAAAAAAAGCCCACGGGACTTTAAATCGCGACATACCTATGCTCCCTGACTAAACCCCTCATCCTTGTTGCAGGAGATGGAAACAGCCAGAGATTGCCAAACAGGGTGTAGTATCATGGGTAGTTTTCTACCCAGGCCATTACGGTTGTCATTGCCGGGTTTCATAGAGTGAGTGCCTGGGGTGAATTCTTTTTAAGGTATGAGTATGAGGGATGTTGAGGGAAAAATATTCATATTGCGTCACAATTCACACCACAAATGTTGTACATATATCATTTTAAAGCTAAAAGGTTGGTCTTTCTGATGAATAACTTTGTTTTCATTATATTTACATGAACATACATTTTTTAGCTCTAAAGAAGACAGACTGTCTTTAAACACTTCCAGCTTCTTCCAATTAAATTGCCCAGCTCCAATTTTAGTAAAATCTACCGGTATTCTTTAGAAGGTGTGCAGGATTTTTGATTTTCTTTTCCTTCTAAAACATATTTCATGCTTATTTGTATGTTACAGCCTTGCTAACCCTTTTAGCATGCCAAAATAAAATTGATTTTTCAACCTGTTTTATGTGATATTGCCGCAAATACGTAAAATATCAGTAATTCCAAACCCCTTTTTTTAAGATCGCGCTCTAAGGATTGCATTTTGTGGCAATCAAGAGCTTTATTAACTGGAAGTGGCAGGAGCTCTTAAAGAGCAAAAATTGGTACTTTTCTTTTGAAGCACAAAACAACGAAAACAAAAACCATTTGAAAGTAGCTTTTCAGACTGTTTTTCGGTTTTTACAAATTCTGCACAAATCATGTTCAAATTGGAGTTCAAAAACGATGTTTTCCAGACTCCTGTAAACAAACCATTATATCCTCCAACAACTTGGGCTTGGTGACTTTTTGGTAGTATAAATTTGAGGAGCGTACTAGGTGTCACTTTTCATTCTCTCAGTTTCAGAATGATGGTGATTTTTCAAAGCACACTACCGGTAGATGATAAAGCCACTGGTTAGAGGCTGTTTTATAGAGTTCTCACAGCAATTTAGAAGTTTTAGAATCTTGAGCGGAACTAGGAAGGTGGTGAACTTTGGAATTTACCAGAACTACCCGCGACTATCATGGACAACATCTCGCTAATATGGTCAATTTTAAGTTAAGAGCGCTAGAAAATAATTTGCCACTAGGAACTTTCTCTGGAGCCTTAGTTGTGTTCGAAATGGTATTTTGCAAAATTGCTCAAGTTGCGTCGATATTCATTATCGAAAATCAAAAGCACTTCCTGGCATCAAATTTGGCAAAAAGGTAGATGACTTTGTATACTTTGGGATGATTTTTGCAGTAAGAGATTTGGCTAGCCTATTTTAAAATCCATTAAATCTTATAATTATTAGAAAGCAAGTGAAACATTTTGCTATGGAAACTTTGATGACAATAAATCTAGCATCATCTTGAACTTTGATCTTTCTACAGCAAATGGTCAAAATTTCAAATTCATAGGTAACTTTATTTCACTAAATGCGAGCAGAATTTGCAATTATCCAGTGTAAAATAATCGCTCGCATTTTCTAGAGAACTGCCTTTTATTTGTTTAAAAAATAATTTCAAATAAACTAAATAAAATGTCTCAGCCTGATCTCTGTTGTGAAAAAATACTTTATTACCAGAGTAAATAGACTTAAAAGAGTGGAAAACATGTTTGTCTTTCAACTGACTGCGACGCTGGCCATCATGTTGGGTGTTGCGTGGGATAAGGAACTTGCTTTAGAATCCCCAGATGTTCCTTGCTTTCTTGGTTCAATACCATTCGCCTTTAGCGGGAAAAAGCCACAGAAACGGCAAAATGTCATATTTTTCTGCTTTAACTTTTAATTTTTCTGCTTTATGCTTTAATCTTGTGGCTTGCCCATTTTAGCTTGTAAATCTCATCTAGATAAATTCATCTTGTGACTAAAAAAAAACAATTAAAGCTGTGGCAATCGAGGCACATAAGATTCTTACCGGGCTGAGGTATATTTTTCTGGATAAATTTTAGCCGTTCTTTGGCTTCCATGAATCTGCCTTTGAGTGCAGTCCTCTTGTCGCTGAAATTATGCACAAATATAGCTCATTAAGAAAACTGACCAATCACCATCCATTCTCAAGATCTTGAGAATCACGCAACTCCTGGGTACGCTTTTGGAAGTCGGCGTTCAGTCGTTTTTTTCTCCCGCAACATTGGAGTGTAGGAAGAAAAGATGGCTGAAATTCAGGCTACTAACATCCTAAATGTAACCATTTTGATAACTGTTCTCTGCTTGTAAAACATCCCTTGTAATCACAACTTTCCTGCATAATATGCTTGTCTTGCTTGGCATTCATTATGAAAGGGTCAGTCCTATGGAAAGAAAGCCAAATGTGCTTTGGTTGCTGTGGAATCTACAATCGTTCGAAACACAGCAAAAACTTTGGGACAAAAGGTGGTGGTATAGCAATTAATAACAAGGGTTTGAAAATTGCAAGTGAAAGAAACAAGGAACTTACCTAGAAACGAAAGCCTGCTCTCAGGTGTTGGAGGGTACAGTTTTTAGGTCAAAGAACCAGAGTTAAGTTTCTCATAGCCGCCATCTTGAAAATGTGATGACACAAATTGCAAATGAGTCCCGATTCATGTTCTCTACTTGCACCATAACAAGGTACCCCCTGCTGATATCGATTGGGTATTGATTGTCCAGACAGACAGTCCCCAGCAAGACGAAAATCTGATGCTTCACGGCATATCATCTTGTGACTGTCCCAGAACGCTCTGCGCGCGTAATCCAAAATGGCGCCCAGCTATCGAAAAATGCACTACACACCGAAAGTTAATCGCTCCCAGCTATCGAAAAGTGCATTGTACGTCGGAATTAGTTTCGCTGAGAGCGGTACGGTAGAGATGAACAAGACTGGACTTCACGCACGAAAATGGCTTTTAAACCTCAGAGGAAAGAAGACAAGGCAATCGCCTTTCTTAGACATTTCAGGATGTTCGACTACGTACCTGTAGATCCGTTTTTAATTTTGACAGTTCTCATTTTCGGGATCTGTTGTCAAAGCAGCTTCGACCTTTTAAGAGACAACAACAAGAACATTAAACAACAGACAGCAGTTAGTATTGATTCTCAGCTAATTCGACGTGCTCAATTGTTGGCGGTAGTTTCTTGCGCTTTTAGCAAATGTAAATTAACATTGTAGAACCAGAGAATATAATCGGATGAAGAAATACTTCTTTTGTTCTTTCTTAATATAATAATTACAAAAATAACCCTTACCTGACTCAACTGAGCGCGATATTGTGTCAGATTCGTCTGTAATTCCCTCGGATCCGCCATGTTGGATTCTCAGTCGTGTCTAGAGAAAAACCAACCTCGTCCCCAGGGTCTTCTCGGTCGTTTTTCTAAATGGGGGTTAGCTCAGAACGAGTGCGCATGCGTACGCGCCTTCCCGCCAAGATTTGAAAAATAACTGTTTCGTGATAGCTGTGTTTCAGAGCCCACAAAACTGCAAAAAATAAGAAAACTACTAAAAAAATAAGCTCCAAACTTGGTGAATAGCAAGTCTAGTATATTTTCCTTGTTTTGTGAGTTTAACTTTTTATAATTTTCTTTAACATTTTGTTTTCGGCATTTGAACTGAGAAACCTCGTAGTGGCATCGGGACGGCTGTGGTTTTAGTATGCTTTGTTGGACTTTGTTGTTGATCTGAGATAAGTCAGAGGGCAAAATCACCCCAATCCTCGGCAAAGACACTCAGGATGTTGAGAAACCAGCATAGGATCAGTTCTTGGCTTGGTCTTCGACACAGAAACGAAGTGAAAACCCGATGTTGTCAATTTTCGTGAGTCAAAATTCCCGGTCCGAATGATGAAGCCATCAAGATTTTTTCGTTCTCGAAGATTTAGAAAATACGAAGTACCAAATCATAAACCATGTACACTTTGCCAAACAATGAGGGAGAAAAGTTTGACGATCAACCCATGTACTGTCTTTAAAATTCACTACCTTCAAATGAATAAGGTACGTCCACACTTCGTGATTTTGATCGCAAAAAGCGAGGCACCAAAAACACATTTCATTTTGATACGAAAAATAAAATAATCACTGTATTAGTTCTGCTACATGAACTTGAACACGAATCAATTTCCTTCTTCATTAAAACGATCTGGTTTTGGCTGGTTTCTTTCAGGGTTGATATAAAAATGACACGAAAAAAATCGATTGACACATGGTCGCTTTATATGTTTTACATTCTTGAAACAGAAATGTAGTCCCAAGTAATCTTATTTTGTGTGGGGACAATTTGAGAAAGTTATAGAACATCTATATAATACATTTTTAACCTGGTACCTATTCACATTCGTAAGCAACTGTAATGTATGATTTCGCCAACTACAAGGCATCTACTACAACAATTATTTATTTATTTTTGAATACTACTCAGTGACATACCTCACTACAGATCATGTGATCCTGCAGAGCCACTTTTCATATAAACCTCCACTCTTGATTTTATAAAATCGCACTGCATACCATATTTTATTGAATCATAAAACAAGCACAAGTGTACCACTCTAGAGAGTTGATCTATAATGTGTACAAGTTTTGTTTTTTTGAAATGGGCAATTCCAGAAAATATATGTGCCCTGGGGAGATGGGCTGACTAGTTTTTTTTTACCACCCCCCCCCCCCCCCCCCCCCCCCCCACCACCACCACCACCATGCATCCAGAATTTCCAAAATGGCTTATCCCCCTCCTCCCCCCCAATTGCATTTATAATCCAAATGCATGTAGAATTCCTGAGAGGTTAAACTAACTTCCAGCTGAGAATGTTAAACTAACTTCCAGCACATTTTATTGAATTATAAAACAAGCACAATTATTATATAGCTCGTGTTTATTCAATCAAAGCACGCGCTCTGATTGGTTCTATCATGGTCACGTGGTAAGGTACAAACTCAATGTAGCCCGCGCAGGCTACAATTAAAAATTGTTGCCCGTGCGGGCTACATCGCCAGAGCGGGAAAGTAAAAATAACACATGGACTATTTTAACCGTGTATTTCCTTTTTGCTATATAATAAAACACTTAATGACTGCACTCTAGGGAAACAGCGAGTTTGTTTTCCCTCGAATCTCGATGTTTCCCTCAACGATATTCTCGGGAAAACAAAACTCGCTGTTTCCCTCAAGAGCAGTCATTAAGTGTATAGTGTACCACCCTAGAGAGTTGATCAGATGATCTATAATGTATACAAGTTTTTTTAAAAATGGGCAATTCCAGAAAATATATGTGCCTTGGGGAGATGGGCTGCACTAGTTTTTTTACCCCCCCCCCCCCCCCCCCCCCCCCCCCCCCCCCCCACCACCACCACCACCACCATGCATCCAGAATTTCCAAAATGGCTTATCCCCCCTGCCAATGCATATATAATCCCAATGCATGTAGAATTCCTGAGAGGTTAAACTAACTTCCAGCTCTGAGAGCCCCCATGCAGACAGAATTCCGAGCTTGAAAACCCCCCTCAGATTCAGAATTTTAGAATGCCACCCATCCAAGGGATACATATATTCTCTGGAATTGCCCAATAAATGACACTTCAAACTCTGAAGGTTGCCTTTAATGCAAAGTACTTTACCAACATGAATACTGAAATTTGCAAAAATTGTAATGCAGGGACTGCAGAGCTGGGAGAGGGGGGGGGGGGGGGGCTTATGACTAATTAATGTTAGTAGAAACCCACTTGCATACTGTCACCAATTCTGTAATCTGATTGGCTCCCGTACTCACTATCTACATAATAGATAGCGAGTAACGAAAACACTAGCACAAAACTCTCTAAAACCATGAAAATAAATATGTTTTGGCAACAACTCCAAGATAGTATGCTAGTGGGATTCTAATAAAACAACTAGACTACTGATTCTTGTTTTCTGAGTCAAATAGTCAACTCCGTGCTACGCACCCCATTACCTAACTATTGAATCACAGAAAACTCGAACTCATAGTCTAATAGGCCATTTGCACTAACATGGTCACGTGACCCCAACTACCTCTTAAGGAGATGTTTTGTCAAAATCAATTCAAGAAATACAAAGAACCAATTGATATTAGTCAGAAACTCAAGTTTCAACATAAAATCTTTAACCTGGAGCAAATGGCAGCGAGTTTAATTTTCAAGATGTTATTCATAATGTATGGGATTTGGGTCACGTGACCCAGTTAGTGCAAATGGCCTATTGTTAAATATCAGCAACCACTATATGAACCTGTCCAGTTTAATAAATTTACAAGAAGCGCAAATTCTATTATTGGCATTTCACTGAAATCATGAAGCCTGCTATCTGATTATATCTCTGCAGATTCAAACTCAAGCGAGAAACCATGACTATTGTCTGAGGATATTTGTTAGACTCTTATTCTCGTTTCAGCAGAGATTTTTGCAAGATTTTCCCTCCACGCTTGTCAAGTCAACAGTGAGATGCCGTGAGGTTTAGTCAGCACGTCAAGGTATTGTTATTGCCTCCTGCCTCTAGCTTGCCCACAAAAGGTTTTTGATATTTGTGAACAACCATCATCGCTCTATTACCCTGAGTAAATTTCAGTTGTCAAATGTACATGGATCTACCCGATAAAGCACGTCAAAGATACCCTATAGATGGGGGCTCCAAAAAAGAGTAAATATTCAATTTTCAACGCTGGGAAATAAAAAAACTGCTTAAGATGACAAGAATTATGTGCTCTTCAGTTCTGGCAACTTAAATTTTCTAAAGCGCCTTGCATTTCTTTGTATTTTTTATATTTTATTGGTGCGGTAAAAACGGCTTTGGAAGGTTACACAAACCCAGGGTCTGGATGGGGGGGGGGGGGGGGGTCCGCATGCCGGTAGTCAGTTAAAATTTCGGTAATTTGTCGGTAGTCAATTAAAATTTTCGGTAGTCGGTAAATTTAAGTTAATGATTAAAAAGTAGTAAAATTGAAAATTAAAACCTTGTTAGTTTACTCTCAGGTTCTACGATTGGAGTCTGTTTTAAGATATTTTGCATTTTTCTTAGTAGCGGAGCTCCTGCGAAGGCCCGCGCAAGCGGAGCACCGTACCTAAGGAAATAACGTCCAGTCATAGGTATGGAGTTGATTTTCAAACGTCACGGGCTTTCTCCCTCATTCTGCTCACGTTATTGACGGCACCAAGTCAAATGACTAGTAGTAGAGTCTGTTAAGGGAAAAAAATAGGTAAAATCGTGCACTTCTGCGTAAAGGCGCCAAATTTGGACCAAATGTTCCTTAGGTGAAATAAATCAGTTTTCGGGAGGGGTGTAGAGCCCACAAATGTAATAACTACCCACAAATGTTATAAACCCACAAATGTAATAGCAGGTTGCCCACAAATATAATAAACCCACAAATGTAATAACAGGTTGCCCACAAATGTAATAAACCCACAAATGTATAACGGACTACCCACAAATGTAATACACAGGGTTACTACCAACTTTGCGAAAATTTCTAGAGAAAGAAAACTTTGTTTATGGAAACATATTTGGATGTTTGACTCAGCCAATCAATGGGGACTTTTGCCCGAACTTATGGAGAGCCGTCTTGGCGGCATGGACAGGTGGGAAGTGTCAGATATATATATTAGTCACGTGGTATGACTTCATCGATGTCTTGACAGGAAACCCAATCATAGACAGCCCACTTCTTACTGTATGGTTTATTCTTCTAACAAATGTATCCCTTTTGAGGAGCCTGCTTATCAAGACTGGCATGTCAGTGAATTTTAAAATGATCATCTTGAAATTTATGGTTATCCAACTTGGAATTTTACGCTTGTAGATGGCCGATTGAAAAAATAGTTTGTTCTCTCTACAATCGCGGGCTACACAAGCAACATAGGGTTAGCAAATATTTTCCCGCTTTGTTATCAGTTCAGTCTCTTTTGTTTCCTTGCATCTCTAACTGTTTACCAGATCAATCTCTGTGATTATCAATGCATTTGGGGGGAGTTTGGCGTCAAAATGCAACAATTTGGAGTCCAAACCGAACGCGGCGGCGCTGTGCTGGATGTGGAGTGTGAAGTGTGTGCAAGACTGACTGTGATTGGCTGTGTACACGGGTCAACACGCAAATGCGCATGCGTAAATAAGAGCCGCCGATGTTTTCGCAATCTCGTACCCAGAGCCCGTGCATCTTTGAGCCAGCGGCAAGATACAGGGCTCTGGAATAATCAATTTTTTTATACCCAAAATCTGGGTACTCTTCAGTGCGCATGCGTTTGACCTTGACCGCTACTAAAATCATGGATTTATCACACAGTTCTTCAATATGTTATAGGAATTTTTCACATTTTACAGTCGTGGTTATAAAACCAGCCAAAAAGAACTTTAAAAACATGAATTACTGAGATATTTCACTAAGTTTTGAGCAGGTTTTGTTTTAGCAAAACAGCGCGCGTTCTCGGCTTGACATCGAAAGTGGCGTGATCTTCGTCAGCAGCGCGCGCGCGACAAATTTTGTCAACAACTGAACATTTGCCTCAGAATCAAGACTTTTGTTGCATGATTTTGTCGTGCTATAACGCTAGTTTTGAAAAATTGATCTTACGAAATGCTTACGAAAATTCATAAGAATAGATCTACAAGTGGAAAGACTTTGAAGCGCAGCGTTTGATACCGGAAGTATGTTTTCGCCCAACAGGTGATGCTTGTGTGAAAAATATTTTCTGTTAGATTTCCTCCGAATTCAAATCGCGCGCATGGGCAGTGGAGAGGAAGGACGAGCCAATGGAAATCGTCGCATGACTTGATTATTCCAGAGCTCCGTATCTTGGCGCTGGCCTAAAAGATACGCGGGCTCTGGGAACGAGATTGATGTTTTCGCATACCGCTGAACGTTCCATTTCGGCTTGGATGGGTTGCTTTCTCATCGATGACGTCATCATAGGAGAAAAATGATATATCTCGAGAAGGGATTAACCTCAGACAACCAAACTTGGTTGAAGTTGTCTAAGTGGCAAGAGGGGTGTAACTACATGGTCACGTGGTATGACGTCATCGATGACGTCATAATAGGAGTAAAGTGATATATCTCAAGAAGGGATGAACCTCAGACAGCCAAACTTGGGTGAAGTTATCTAAGTGGCAAGGGGGGCGTAACTGCATGGTCACGTGGTATGACGTCATCGATGACGTCATCATAGGAGTAAAGTGATATATCTCAAGAAGGGATGAACCTCAGACAACCAGACTTGGGTGAAGTTATCTAAGTGGCAAGGAGGGCGCAACTGCATGGTCACGTGGTATGACGTCATCGATGACGTCATCATAGGAGAAAAATGATATATCTCAAGAAGGGATGAACCTCAGACAACCAAACTTGGGTGAAGTTGTCTAAGTGGCAAGAGGGGTGTGACTACACGGTCACGTGGTATGACGTCATCGATGACGTCATCATAGGAGTAAAGTGAGATATCTCAAGAAGGGATCAACCTCAGACAACCAAACTTGGGTGAAGTTATCTAAGTGGCAAGGAGGGCGCAACTGCATGGTCACGTGGTATGACGTCATCATAGGAGAAAAATGATATATCTCAAGAAGGGATGAACCTCAGACAACCAAACTTGGGTGAAGTTATCTAAATGGCAAGGGAGGTGCAACTGCATGGTCACGTGGTATGACGTCATCGATGACGTCATCATAGGAGAAACATGATATATCTCAAGAAGGGATGCATCTCAGACATCCAAACTTTGGTGAAGTTGTCTAAGTGGCAAGGGGGTGCAACTGCAAGGTCACGTGGTGTGACGTCATCGATGACGTGATCATAGGAGAAAAATGATATATCTCAAGAAGGGATGCATCTCAGACATCCGAACTTGGGTGAAGTTGTCTAAGTAGCAAGGGGGGTACAGCTGCATGGTCACGTGGCATGACGTTATTGATGACGTCATCAAACGTGAAAAGGTTTACCTCGTTGAAGGGATGAACCTTAGACAACCACACTTGGGTGAACAAGTGCTTAGTCACGTGGTATAACGGTGCAAGGCTATCTATTCATGTACAATGGCAACCTTTTTTGTCTCGTATATGTAACCGGGAGCTCCGCTATTAGCCAGTGGCTAAATCTATATATTAGTCATTTTCGCGCGCTCTAGATATCCAACATTAGTATATACCGAATCAGTGAATAGTCATTTTCGCGCGCTCTGATTGGTTCCTGAAATAGTAGATATCCAGCACTAGTTACTGTTATATTCGATGGTAAAAAGAAACATAAAACACGGACAAAGGATATAACAGATATAACGTCTCCAAAACAAAATAACACAAAGTACTTTTTTTCATTTCAAATTGAGAAAACTCTCAAAATGGCGGCTCGTTTCGCGCGCGATATTGAGTTTTGAACCTTAATCCACCGTATTTTATTGTACTGATTTGGTATATACTAAAACAACTATCCCCCTCAGGGTCGGTGCCTAGCGGTGGATATATACCTCGACGCTTCGCGTCTCGGTATATATCCACCGCTATTCACCTCCCCTTTGGGGGATAGTTGTTAATTAGCATAATTTTTCCAGTAAATATAGGGATTCGAGTCGCCTGATTGGCCAATAATTTTAATTTATTCAGCAATATTTGCTAGTTTATTTACTGGCAGCAGGGAAGTGTGAGAGATCTTTTTCAAGATGGCTGCTGCAAACAGATTCGCAGATTTAACAGAAGGAGAAACATTTGAAATTAAAAAAAGTACTTTGGGTATATTTTTTTGGAGACGTTATATCTGTTATATCCTTTGTCCGTGTTTTATGTTTCTTTTTGCCATCGAATATAAATTATTTTATCTCAGTGATAAAAAGAGATTTTAAAAATTTCCTAGCCTTTTCAGCACTCGTTTCTGTAGCTCTCACTCACACAATGAGGCTACACGGGAGCCATAACAATAAAATCCGGGCCGTTGCACACCTCCAAAAACTGGGGGCACGGTAATAAAAACCAAGGAAGCTTGTAGGGAAAGGCGCGCCGAAACTTTAGAGCCCAGCATGTGAAGTTACCGCATGCAGGGTGCACAATCGCAGAATTTTTTCTTTTACTCTTCTAAATCTGATTTTGCATGAATTTTTTTCTGGGGAACGTAGCTTGCAGGATATTTTGTTTCCAAAATCATCCAATCCCCCCTCAAAAGTCAAATGGTCGGCCCCTAACTTGATCAAAACTTACATCTCGTTGGCCACCTCAGCGCAAGTGAACAAAAGTCTGTGCAAGTCACAACTTATGTGCGAACTTGCGCTTCGTTTGGCCAGGGCTTTATGTAGAAGCGCTCGTGTAGTAGATAGCCGAGTTTCCAAGAATATAAATTAGCATTTATGTATGTTGACGATAGAAATGTAGAGTTTATAATACGGGCAATCATCAAATGTCGGTAGTCAGTAAATATTATTCCGTTCAGAAGTCATTTACTAGTCTGTTAGTTTCCAGTCATCATTGTTATAAGAGACAACATAATTAACATCTAAATACTGAATCTACAATGCTGTTTGAGGAGCTTAGATATTTTTACAACTTGTAAAAAACTTCTGATCTGTGCTCCTAAAACTTGAGTTTGAACCGACGCGGATCGAAATGTGCGTATATACGCATAAATTAACTTCCCGTCCAATCAGCGCCAAGTTTAACCAGCCAATGCTCGAACAATGCCAGCCAATGCTCGAACAAAACCCAGTTGCCTCAACGAGTGTTTAGTCCTGCGACTGCACTGACTCACAGCTATACGCAACTGAAGAACAGCGCCTTATCCAAGGACTCGAAACCGGTCTTGCATATACATAGCTATCAAAACAGTTCACTCAGAACTGTCATTCAACATGGCCCATGACTTCAATGAAGCGCCGATGAAACAGTCCATTTATCACGACTTCAACGAAGCCCCGCCGCCATGTTCAACACTCATGTAATACTTTGTTGTATTATAAATCGGTACAGAAATATCAATGAATAGATGGTGTGGACTTTGCAACTTTATTTTTAAACTCTTTCCCCGTATTGTCGGTAGTCGGTTATTTTTTAGGCCGTTGGTCGCTAGTCGGTTAACCCCATCCAGACCCTGCAAACCCCTTGTTCGGCCCGACACTAAACTCGGCCGGATTTCTCCGAAAATATTGATCGCAACGAGATAAAAAATATATCGTTAGAAGCAGCTGATAACAGGATTCATTCTGACATGTAATGCCAAAATCTATTTTTCCAGCTGGAGTCCACCGTTACGGACATCCGCTCTTAATTGCCTGTTCATTAGAAGTCAATTATGAGTCCCTTTGTTTGCTGAATTGTTGCTAGCTTGCCTCCTCCCTTGCCACGGAAGGAGTTGTGATTGGGCAATTCAAGAAGATAGTGGAAACTCAGCCAGCCCTACGTATGCACAGGCCGATTGCACTACCCTCTCCTGGGAATGCACTGAAATAAATCGTGCGTTTAGTTATGCATGCGTAGGGTTGGCTGAGTTTCCACTATCAATAACAGTCCAGTTGCCTGTATTTCACAGTCGTGGAATGGCAAACGTTAGCTTCCTAATTCTTCAAACCGTATGGACGAAACACGCTCAAACTTACTCAGGTAGTTTACTAATTGTTATTTTCAGTTGCAATAGCGAGGAAGGGCTTAGAATGACGTATTTGGCTCGCATAAGTAAAATGTTAATTGACCTTAGGAAATCGAATAATTTGGCGATAAATTTGTATCTCTACAAAGCATGTTCCTGTCGCATCGCGTTCGCCTTATCCATTTGAACACGTTCAGGATGAATTGGGAAGGATTGGACTATTGTATGATGAGTATTGATTTTGACCTCAATAATTTGTAATTTGACCTACTCTTACATATTCATAAGCTCAAAATTTCTGGGTTATAAATTGTCCCTTGATTTTTCCAATAGATGCAAGGTCCCATTTGTCAGATGAGAGTTCAATTAACAATGACCACATACACGCAAAATGCAGTGGTTTGCAACTTTAGTATTTTAGAAATTGTACCGAACACTCAAACACGAGGTTTTGTTTGCACGTGCATCGCACCTGCCTAATTATAAATATCTAATATTTGTTTCAATAGTCATAAACTAGAAGCATTGATGATTATATGTGTTTCACATCAGATCGGTCGGATGTTTGTAAGGGACTTAAAATATGATTTCAAAATGAATGTATTTTTTAAATAATTACCCGCGGGTCACCTTAAACTGTCCACTGCATGGGATATTGTCATCTTTCTTCGTAATGTATGATTAATCAGAGGGAGCCAAATTTTCCCTTGCAGGGGAATATAAAGGAAAAAACATTGGCAGTCACTGGGAATATTATACCAATAGTGATGTTGATGTTCCCTAGCAGGACAATTACCAGGACTGTGAAGTTTTTGTGTGCTTGTTTGCAAGGGTACTTGCTCTAGAAGATAACCTCCAACAGTGTAGCGGATATGCCCCCACTCGTGTTGCTATGCTTGGTTTTAGTCTGCCTCCTCAAGTTGAATACTAATTTGTCTCTTGAATCAATTAAATTGGTGATTGAACGTAGTACGCAGAAGCGCACTTAATTTCCTCATGAACGCGATTCGTAACAAATGTGACGTCATCAATGACGTAAAAAAAACAAGA